>JAQISU010000145.1:62500-310000 GCA_029339505.1 Unio delphinus
GCAACACAGCTTATAAAATATTTCCCCAAAAAAGATTCCTCCCACACTTAAAACCTTGCTGGAAATTTTTTAATGTGGCTGAACTGCATAAAGAGATGAGAAAAAACGATTGTTATCTATAAAAGATGAACGGCCACGTGGGACACAATTTATAACGAATGCAGGATACAAAAGTGCCAAAAGAAATTTCAGAAAACAATTAAACAAGGCAAAATACCAGTATGAACAAGAACAATTAAATGAGCTGGAAAAAGCTGCAGAACTGGATGTAGGAAAATTCTACAGAATAGTAAGACTACATAAGAAGGAGCAGAGACAAGATATTTCTGAAATAAAAGTGGAAGGAGAAATAATACGGGACCCTGATTGAATTTGTTGCGCATGGTGCCAACATTTTAAAATGTTAAGTACTGAAATACCAGATATTAATTTTAACGAATCGTTTGCACCTGAAATTAGAAACAAAATGAAACATATTGTGGATTCAAATATTGATGACAGAGCTGATAAGGATATGTGTGAAACCATACTACCGAAAGACATTGAAGATGCTGTAAGAGAGCTGAAGAAAAATAAATCATGTGGACATGACAACATATGTGCAGAGCATTTAATGTTTGCATGGCAGTCGATTAGTTATATTTTGTTGAAAGTGTACAATAGAATAATTTCCTTGGAAACATATCCTGATTACTTCAAACTTGTAAATGTTATACCTATCTTTAAAGGCGGGAACAAAGATAGGTTAGATATGAATAACTATAGAGATATCTCAATCGTTCCAGTATTTCAAAAAGTTTTTTAAAAAAAAATATTGCTGAAAAGGCTAATTCTTTACAGCGATAAAATCGGTTTCCCTCATCCATTACAACAATAATTTCGAAGCGAATGCAGTGGCATTACTTCAGCCTTCATTATAAAAGAAGGAATAGCCCATTACTTGGAAGGCCAATCAAAAGTGTATGCTGCATTCCTGGACAATGCGAAGGCCTTTAATACGGTGTGGCATGATGGCCTCTTTTATAAGCTATTCCATCTCGGAATCAACGGAAAAATGTGGAGATTAATTAGAGATTTATTTCAAGAAGTTAAAGCTCATGTTCTGCTCAACGGATATCATTCGAAACCATACGCTGTCAATCAAGGAGTAGGTCAAGGAAGAACGCTATCTGTATGGCTATTCTTAGTCATGATAAATGACATAATATTCTTGCTGGAATCTACAAAATCTGGAATACAAGTTGGCACTCTGAGTATCCCCTGTGTTTTACTTGCAGATGACACGTCCATGCTATCTTCGTCATTTAATTGTATGTGTGTTTTACTTAGTAATCTCAATGACTATGCATCGAAGTGGAGACTGTGGTACAATGCTGATAAAAGCAATATTGTCATATTTTCGAAGAAGAAAATCACACAGAAATCTATGTTCATGCTTGGAGATAAATTGATTTCTATAGTGTCCTCTAGAACCTACGCTGGGGTTAGTCTCTCCGCAGATCTCTCCAATACTGCTGCAGTAAAAAATGCTTGTGATAAAGGAAGGTCAGAATTTTATTCCATTGTAGGGACTGGCATTGGAAAGGGTGGAATGAATCCAATTAATAGTGCTACAATATACTTGATAATATGCTCATTATTACTCTATCGGACCTAAGTACCATCATCCAACATGTGCCTTCTGTCCCTTTTATAAAATATTCAAATAAAGACATACTAACAATTGCAAACTTTTCCATTCACTCATTTACATTCTTTTTACTTAGATTTGTTGGTTGAACAGATTATACCGTTTAACTGTACTTTATTTATGTGCTGCAAAGGTTTGTGGTTTTCTGAAGTTCAAAGCATATTAACTTTTTTCTTACAAAGATGTATATACAGCAAGCACAATGGTCAAGTGTATTCAATTTTAAATTTGTAGAATTTATGTTATTACATCATTTTTTGGAAAAACATGACAAAGTACTACCTGAAATAATATAATTTCAGAAAGTTCTAAATTCACATTGATAATACGGCTATATAAAGGCCATGTGGTTTATTCATTGATTGAATGTTAATGGTGCACCAACACTTTTAGGCTATTTAGCGCCATACATTCTGTTATATAAATAAGTCAGAAGAGTTAAAGTTTTCATATCAACCACCGATATCAAAAACAAAAAGGTTGAAAATAAAACGGTAAGATGCTAATTGTAAAATATATAGCTTGCTGATCAATAGTGTATATGTTAATGAAGATAGATGAAAAGATGTTTAAAATAAGATATTTACATTACATAAATATGTTCTAAATATTATCATTCAAAATATGGATATTTAATATCAATGTGGTATAATCATTTTGATTCTCGATTCATTTCGTCTGGATTAGAGCTCAGAAAATATATATTCACTTGACAGTATTCTGATTAAACATTTGTTAACAGAAAGGATGGCACACGTTTAATATAATGGAATGGTGGTGAATGGAGGTAAATATAAAATTGACCTTAAGAATTAATATTAATATACTAACCTTATATGAATCACTGGGATGGTTTGGTATTAACTCATTCATTGAATTTGAATCTTACACAGTAAGTTCTATGTTCAAGTATATTCATTTTAAAATTTCATACAACATTAGGAATCCAACGAAAGGATCGCATGTGCTCTTTAAAGATCACCTTATATATTGATAAGTGAAATTTATAAGTATTTAAGAAAGTATCATAACGCAAGAGAATGAGAGAGAGAGAGAGCGAGTGAGAGTTGAATGTGAAAGGAGGGCAGCAGATAAAGAAAGAAAATAAAACGGTTGGCCCACTACGTAGATGGAATGGTAGAATGATTTATAACAGATACGCTAAACAAAAAACAGTTGTAGATTGCAATAAACTGAGCTGTTTATGCAATACATCTAATTAAAGACAGTTGTTTAAATCAGGCAGTTGAGATTGTATGTAAGTCTTAACAAGTGTTATTGATTATCTCAGTGATGTGGAAGTGAAAGATAATCACGGTCAAAGTGCACAAGCATCCATGAGAGAATAACAGTGGTCACTGATCAGTGATCAAAATGTACAGGCAAGCTCTATAGAAAATTGAGAAAGAAAACAATAAGGTTTATAAGAAAGTCAACACTAAACCAGGTTTTGACTACTTTATACCAAATTCTGCTTGCATTTAAAAGGGTGCCATACAGAATGAGTCTACTGTATTAATAAATGTTGAGAAATTCAGACGCATTGTTTGTTTTCTTCCAAGCTTACATATCAATTTTCACAAATATTTGAAGCACACCTTCAGCTTATGACCATATTATACAAATATTTGCTAAATATATATTTCTCAAAAAACATTTGGTTTGTGCATTGATGTCATATGTGTACATTATGGTAAGAGAGACTGAGGTGGATAGCCAAATTAGGCTAATTACACAGCTTTTAAGATTTTTAGTTATAATAGCCACATTTGCAACTTGTATTAAAAACTTTGTTTGGCTAAGAATACGTTTATCCAAGGTTTTGTTTCTATTTATGAGTGTGAAAACCAAATTTGTAAAAATCAGGGAACTTTTGCCTCGAGGAAATTAGTTGTGCACCAGCCTCACTGAGCATGGCTATAGGATTCTTTAGCCAAAATTTGACTAATGTAAAGCTTGCCTAGCCCCTCCAAACAGGCTGTCAAGCTATTGAATAGTGATAGACCATAATTTGATCAAAAGTCCTTCCAAGAGTCTCATTATGTGCCTTTTCTACTTTGGGTTCAGAGATTTTAGCCCACAGCAGCGGCCTGATTTGAGTAAACGGAAACGTTCCTGTGAAATTGAAAGCTGATATATATATATATATATATATATATATATATATATATATATATATATATATATATATATATATATATATATATATATATATATATATATATATATATATATATATATATATATATATATATATATATATATATATATATATATATATATATATATATATATATATATCACTGTTTGAATACAAATAAAAATATTGCTCCTAATTATTTTCTTACTTTCTTTTTTATAAATCGTTGCATGCATGATACTACATAATAATGTATTAGAAATGCATCACAGTACATTTAGAAGTCTGATCAAAATGATCTCTAATATATTTAGTTATGTTCAATTGCATTATATCATTCAACATACTAACTAAATCTCCTTCAGTAAATTAGACAGTAGCCATCGTATATATGGTCGAGGAAAGATTATATATTCCGATACAAATTTCTACTAATACTTGAATGACATATACCTCTCTATATGTCTTTTACCTAAAATTATTGATATCTCATTTATTTTGTAATTGCGCATTACCCAGTTCCACAATATGTATTAGTCGTTTATAATGACTATTCCTTATCCCCAAAAGTCATACCTTTTGGTGTTCAGTATTCTCCTCAATCAAACGATCCTTCTTTTTAATAAGATTAACCGTTGCTATTAATTATTTTATTAAAACATTTCTCATCAATACTTTTTGTTTAGTACTGGGTAATGTACTCCAATATTAATACAATTAGGATGTTAAGTGTCATCATACTATTTTAAAACAATCTTACTACAAAAAAAAACAATCCTGGTTCGATAAACAAGACAATCCGTTAAGAAATTGATATCTATTTGCAATGAATTAGCGCTGATGTAACATTGAGGGCACACTCTTTGGACGTCTTACAATATCAAAGAAAATATTAGAATGGGCATTGATTTTTAAAATAAAACTTGATTTTGAGACGCATGTCGTATTGCTAAGCTTAGTATATTAGATTAAACTTTGTTTAGATTTGCAAAAATCAGAATTTATCCTTATTTTCAGTTTGTTGTTCTCCTAGGACTTTCTATCTGACTTCACAAGAGTCCAATAATGTGCCATATGAGGTGTTGAATCGCATGTGTCAACTGTTAGAGTCTTCCAATTTGCGCCAGAGTTCAATAACTCCAGGTGGCGATGGCGATGCTGTCACTCGCTCTGAAATATATGTATTCTTCTATAGTGGAGGGTTGGACATGTCCATAAATGTAGAAGGCTTCCTTGGAAACAAATCCATCGAGGGAACAGTACTTGAATCTCCAGTGGTAGCAAAATAAGAAAAAAACAACATTTTGGTCAGCAATGCTAGTAATATGATGATGAATATCATCTTGAGAAGACTGAAACAACATTCAATAGACATAATCGCTGTAAAACAGGCCGCATTCAGGAGTGGAAGAAGCACAAGCAGCAGAGAGGGTCAACCCTACAATCACTTTTTAAGCAAATAATTTTAAGCTTCCTTTTACCATATAGAGCCTTGGATCAGATGGCTATATTCTAAGCAAAATATTTAAAGCCTCCTTTTGCCAAATGGAGCCTTAACGATTTTAGGGCCTTATTTGTCAAACTGAGTCTTTCCAAGGGTAAGAAAAAAGACGCTGTTGTCATTGGCGTTCACCCCGTTGCTGCTATGAAAATCCTTCGGAATTCGTTAACTAAATATCTGATCAAGTCCGAGGATCTGATAAATTTATCGTCACAAATCCGTGTGGGATTGACTAAGCGCGGCTAAAGAAATTTCTAAACTGATTATGATCCATATCACCACAGCACCAAGTTTGCCAAATATTTCTTAGCGTGTGTGTATCAACTCCGTTAAACACGCATAACAAATTGCAGTTATCTCTGATGACCTTCGGGATTTGAGTGTAACGTTGAGTGATATATATCACATCTGTGTTTTTGTGGCGCCCTCTCGAGAATATCCTAGCAGGATTCTTTTGATTGTCTAACATGATATCATCATATACAACTAAATTGTTAATATCACCATCAATATCATCAATGCTCGGTGCTTCTTCGATATCGGTTATAAACTCAATAACACCATCGCCGTTAATTTCTATTGCTTTCTCATTAAAATCCTTTAACACTTCATAGCATCGTTGATCATCTACGCTCGGAGCAATCAAATACAATTTGTCCCACTTCATCCTTCTCGTTATCAAATTAAGTAGCAGTTGTGTCTTACCGCTTCCAGATGGTCCGATGATAATCACGCGAATAGAATTTGGTAACATTGCATGGTGTTTAATAGGTTCCAGTCGTCTCGTAGCTGAATAATCAATTACATTCATAATGTTATATAATAAATTATGGATCTATATTGTGTGAAATGTAGGGCGCGTACAGGCACAAATGACTTGACGACGATTACAACAAAAAAAAGTCGATCAGCTCTTTCTGGTAAATGCGTACAATGTAGTACGAAAAAATTTAGATTTACTTCCCTTGGTGCAACCAAGGCTTTAAAAAAAAACGAGGAGGTGATATTGCAGCCAAGTTAGTGAAACTCCCAGGAACACCGTGGGCAAAATACTCAGGAGAAAAGCACCTTCCAGGGTATAGTTATTGTGGACCCGGGACTAGACTCGATATCAGACTCGATGACCAAAACCAACCCAAACCCGGTGAATATCCAATAAACGCTATTGATAAGGCGTGTCATGCTCATGATGTTGCTTATAAAAGCAGCAATCTTCAACATAGACATCTCGCGGATGTGAAAATATTTCATGCGTTAAATGCTATTCCTGATAAATCATTGAAAGAAAAATTGGCTTCGTGGTTGATAAAATCCGCCATGAAAGGCAAATTGATGTTAGGTGCTGGTAATTAAAAATATGGAATCTATTTATTATTCTCCGAGAGGATACTGGAGAGGCAAGGCATCAATCAGTAAACTCGCTAGTGCAGCAAAAGTAAAAAATACCACTGCAGCTAATTGGTTATCTAAACAAGCAATATGGCAAATTTATCTACCAGCGCCTAAACAAATTAATTACTCGCATTTTGATGTTATAACACCTAATGAAGTTCATCAAGCTGATATATTGTTTTTACCACATGACAACGGTTACAAATGCGCGTTAACCATAGTTGATATTGCTAGTCGATACAAACAAGCAGAACCGCTGAAGACAAAATCATCTACTGAAGTAGCTTCTGCATTTGAAAGGATTTATCGACGAGGTCCACTACGCTGGCCAAATCTGTTACAAGTTGATCCTGGCAAGGAATTTCAAGGTGTTGTTTTAACAACGATGAAACATCATAATGTCGCCATCAGACGAGGGCATACTGCGTTACATCGCGATCAGGCAATTGTTGAACGATTTAATCGGACTCTTGCAGAGCGGTTATTTGGATATCAATACGCGAAAGAATTCATCCTGGATAAACGATCCCGTGAATGGGTTAAGAGATTACCAGGTGTAGTTACCGCAATCAATAATGAGATTACTAGAACAATCAACATAAAACCTAACAACGCTATTAAAAGGGAGTTTATACCCGTACAACCACAAAAGATTTCAAGGAACAAATTATTGGTAGTAATGTCACTGTTCGGTATTTATATGAACCAGGAGAGCTTGAGGGTGGTAAAAAAAGAGCTACTGATCCTATTTGGAGCGTCACTACGCATAAGATATCCGGTATAACACGACCTACGGGTAGACCATCAGTCTATAGACTGGATTCAACTGCTCCTCAGCGAGGATTTACTCGACAACAACTACAGGTAATTCCCGAGGATACTCAATTACCACCGCGTGGTCTTAACTAGCACACAATGTGCCGGCACCCCGGCGTCTGTTGCACTCAAGACAAGTCAGCATAACGTTATCGCTGGTATGACCAATGATGCTATTCTTTCTGTCTACGGTAAATTGGCGAGGATCTTTATCCGACCAACTCCAACGCATTATACAATTGCAACTTGCGCAGTGATTATTCTGTTGTTGCTTCAGCGTAATTATCAATTCAGCATCAATGTCAAATTTTCTATTATTTTTTTTATCCTGTTGTTTATAACCAGAGAGTTTTTTTCTGATTATATCCTTGACGTTGTCGGCGCTGATTGTAGTGTTATTATCGTCATCATTGACTTCGTCAACAACAATTCTTCGAAGCTGATTTATTCTTCGTACTCTGGATACTGCGAGATAAACTAAATTCGACCACTCAATTCGATTATCTACCATCCAAACAACTGTATATGTGATAGTTAGTCCCTGTGAAGAGTGTATTGTTGCTGCATAACCTAACGTCCACGGGGATTTATCAGCAGAACTCTTTAAGTTCCCCAATGCATCTTCGACGACGCTGATATCAACCAGCACAATATCATTTAACACTAAATTCTGCTTTTGTTGTTGTCCAGGAATATCAACTTCAATATTCTGTCGCCGTGTATCCGAAGGCCTATAACACAATGGTACTGTAAGTGTTGCAAATTTACGTTTATGCAATTCAAATAACTTTATCTGAAGTGCGTCTCTGACTATCTTTCTACTCGCGATTATCAAATCATTTGGTTTCCATGTTTCCCAAAAATCATTCATGGGAGTTTCTGAAATTATTTCACGCGCTATTTCACATTGGATTCTATCCGGTTGTAATCTAATTAGCGCTTTGAACTCTCGTAATCGTTCATCAAGTGATCTATAATCAGTGGTAATTTCTTCATAATAATCTACAAAACCCTTTAGCCATTCATGTGGGGATGCACCGACAAATAGTGGTGGTTGGCCGTGATCTCCGCACATGACGACTTTTGTAGTTTTCATTAACAACCATTCAAGAAATGTCTGTAATACACTCAACGATACAGTGCATATTTCATCCCATATTATTATTTCAGGAATGAATTTATCGCCCATTCGACTAGGAGTCCATGTATCGCCTTTCCATCGAAAGAAGCTGTGATAAGTACAGGCTTTTACTCCTCGCGCTATCATCTCTCTGGCGAGTCTGTGAGTTGGTGTTAACACAATCATGGTTGTGAAATCCGTAGGATTTTTCCCACGGAATAATTCAATTGCACGAGTTGTCTTTCCTGATCCACCACAACCGTTTAAATAAACTGTCTTGTATCTACATACGGGATCAGATACCGGTGGTGCATTAGAAAATTCAGATTGAATGTCAATACGGTTACAACAAAGATATTTATCATCGTTGGCAACGTCTGCGGATTCACAATACTCGTGTAGTTTTTCCTTTCCAAATCGCCAACATCTCCACGCTTCCTCCGAGGATGTGAATGCCGCTACATCCGATTTGTATTTCTCGTGGATATACATCGAATCAGTAGCTACTCTAACCGCGGTATTTGGAAATCTATTTATCATCGAAAATAGATTAATACAAGCATAGGCTAGCATAGAACTTCTCAAGTGTGTATACTGGGGGCTATATCCATCACAGTAGGTAACAACCGTACCTAATTTCTCACCGTTGGATAGAAAAGCATCCCTACGGGATACAAGTTTTCCATGTTTCGTTAAATCCGCTATGATAAAATCGTATTCTGCGTTGTCTATGATCAACCTCGAAGAGTATTTCGAATTGTCATATCTTCCACCTTGAGTAAATTTACCAATTATTTTTCGTCCCCATTCTTTTGCTTGTTTGTTTTTAATTTCAAATAACTCCTTAGACCAATTCATGATTTGTTCTTCTGGAAAATTCTTTCGCTGTTCGCGTATTATATAATCTAAATTAGGTTGTGGTAACCAAACATCCTTCTGCGCGCGATAGCATATAATAGCTTCGCCGATAATCAACGATTGTAACATCTTACAATCAATCATATATCGTAGTAACACAATTGGCAACCACGCCTTTTTAGATAGGTGTCTACCAAGCCAAAGATAACTACACGGATGTAACCCTGCAGCGAATTTGAATGATATCACACGAGCGAATCCAGTTAAATCAAAATCAGGCAATGGACCATTAATCGCAACACGAGTCATTTCATGCGTGGGGTGTCCAAATCGTTTAAAATACTCAGAGCATTCTCCATACCCGAGAAAACTTCCAGAATAACACGCGGATATATCAATTGAAATCATGCCATCACGTGAGTATTTTGTATTCCACAGTCCTCCATGATTAAATTCGACGCAACTCAATTTAACGTCCTCGAGAAAATCATTTCGTGTTGGACGCCATGAGTTTTTCTCTCTTGCCAAATGAGCTAACACTGATGGAATTGTGAAGCTATCCTTTAATAGTTTTTCATGAAAATTGCTTTGCAATTTCACCGGTGAAAAATCATTAGCGATTTTTCTCATTCTAGTATCTAACTCTTCAACGCGATATAATTCACCATTTGGTCTTACAAACTGATTAAATCCTATTTCGGGATCTTCATCACTTCTAAGTAACCACACTGACACAGGATCATCCTTACACAACGCAACAATAACATCGAATAATCTCTCTTCATAGAAAACATCCTTACAAAATTCCCGGGGGATATATTTCACGATTCGTTCTCGTGGAAATACATTTACTGCAGGTGTCCACGCGTGTTTGTTATGATCAATAATTTCAATTAGTGCTCCATTTTTTTTATATTTCGGTTCGTATAATACTTCTCCGGTTATTGTCGTTACTGATATTGGGAATCTTAATAATGCTTCTAATTTAGCTATATCGGAAATCTTTGCACCGTGTTGTTTCACTGTCAGTTCCCATTCGGCTATTTTCTTACGTCGCAGATCAGTTAGTTTATTTCCTCGGGATGCATTTGTGAAGTGTTCCATTATCCGTGTTGCTACACAATTGAGTGATGACGACGTTTTCATAGGAGCTAGTTCTGCAATACTCGGCTTATCATTTAGCTGGTATATTCCGTAAACAACTGCTGTTACAGGGTAAGATTTCTCGTAGTATGGTTTGTCAATTCCAGTTAGAATTCCTGGTTTGGAATCTCTACTCACAATGACAAATTTTTTATCCTTGAGAATTGGTTCAAATTTATCTCTGATAACCCATTCACCTTCAACTTCGATAATGAATTTTATTCTGAAAATATACCGTTTTCGAAGATGCGAGATTATCGCAGCTGCTCTTGTATCATTCATGGTAGCATCAATGACATCGACATCGATAATTCGATATGTCGACCACGTATGAGCTGCTCCATCACGCTCAAATTCAATAAAACAGTCTCTGATTTTACTCAACAGGGTTTTGTCATCTATTAGACTTTTTGGTATATTTGAGATTCTATCGAGATTAAATCTAGCATTTTTCCAAGGCTTAATTTTCGATAATCTCTTGAATCCTTTCATATTATAATAATTAAAACAAGTATTTAAATAGAAACTTTTTATATAATGAATCATTGCAAATGGCTTATGATTGGATCAAAGACTCCGTGTAACAAATCATGCAGAAATGAATTCTGTGGGTATCATATGCAAAGCGTTAGAAACGGTTCAAAAGGTCCTCTCCCATGCATCCATTGTGGGGTGGGTGTTAGAGGCAATTCGCAATTATGCATCGATTGCGGGGGTAGGCGTTATAGAGAATTAAAGCGTTATTATGACAAGCGAAGAATCAAAAATCCTGACTCTGTCAACGACAATGGCAAAATCATAAAAACCGCCCAAGACTACAGAGAAAGATTTCTTAATATTATTTCTCAGCCAATTAATGAATTAGACAAATAATATGAGTATTATAATAAATGAGCCAAGAATTTCAAAAACATCCTGTTATTGAAAACTATGAAGCTTCTCGTGATGGTGTTGTTAGACACTGTAGACTCAAGAAGCCAGTTGGTACTCTGAGTAATATGGGATGTTTGATGTTTAATTCTGGAGGGAAAATGCATCATAATCACCGTTTCGTCTATGAAGTGTTTAATGGATTGATCAAGGATGGGTTTGTTATTGATCATATTGATGCTATTAGGACTAATAATTCTTTATCGAATCTTCAGGCTATTACACAACGTGAAAACACCAAACGAGGTGGGACTGGAAAATACTCAAAAAATGCTAGACCAGTAAAATCAATTAGCATTGACAACGAGGAAATTGTTTTTCAATCCTTGTATTCAGCTGGTAAGTATTTTGATATTTGTTTCCCCTCGGTACAAAGAGTAGCAGATGGAATTTATCAAACCGCCTTTTCAAAACGTTTTTGTAAAAAAGTTCGATTTGTTTATGTTTAAGGGAAATAACTCGCTAGTAACGCGCGTGTGACAAATTATCAATGACAGAGTTATCGTTGAAACACTGTTGTTTGATTGGTTGTTATAATTATATGAATAATCAATTATCTGTTACAATTTCACTTACAATTCAACGATACAAAATCATCATAGCGTTTACAAATAATCATATTCTTTTTTTTTAGTGGGGTTTTTAAGTACTATGCGTTACTTCAACGTTGTGAATCATCGCTTTTAAACATAACAAAACAATTACAAGTAGACACCATTCTATCTAACTTCGCTGCAATGAATGCTTATATACAATATGGTCTGTATTATAATTGGGCTTTTAGCCGAAACTCAAGTGTAAATCAAATCACAACGTCTCACGTGGTTTGATTGTTATTATTGACATTCAAACTCAAATTGGATTTTGTAATTTGAGTTTGCACTTGAGTGTAGAATAGCCCGCGTCATCCATTGTCATTGAATCAATTCATACCTTATAATCTATTGTTGTGCCGTCGTCCATTGTCATTGAATCAATTCATTGTAAAATACTATAATCACCTATAATCTATTGTAGTATCGTCCTATTTGTAAATACAACCGCCTATACACTAGGGGGGTTGTGCAAGTGCCGTCGTCATTCATTGTATATAATCATAATCTTATAATCGCATTAAGCTTCTGGATATGCTAAGATGACCAACACCTTAGCGTATCCAGAATTCATTTTGTGATTTTTAAATTTTCGTTGAAACAATTAAATAAATATACTCTTTCATATATATGAATTCTGAAAATCTCAAATGTGTTATTGTTGAAATCAATAAGCTTAAAGATCAAGATGTAAAATTATGTTCAGGGTTAGATTGTGATAAAATCATGACCGATTTCGATGGTATACAATTTGCAGAACAGAATGGAAAATACGTACTCGCTAAGAAATATTTTTAATTAAGAAAGTACAGAAACTTATTCGTGAAAGTTTGGTTTATCATGAAGACATTAATATATTTGTGCCACTATGTAACATCGTTGAACATATTCGTAAGCAATTAAGTTTAGAATATGAAAGCAGGAAACTTATCAATTGTAAGGTGAGACGATTAAAAACGTTAATGGAGCAAGCTGAGTCCTACCTGTAGAGAGCCCCTTGTTGTATTTAACTTCCGTGTACTGAATGAGCCCATTCATGTGAGTTTAGTCGCCTATTTCATTCATAGTAATTTTCAACGTAGTACTTTTTTTTAACCGGTGAATTGTAAAGAAATTTGACAATAGTGATACTCTTTCAATAATGGTAGGACAATCGCCGACCACACGTAACATAAAACAGAGACTGATCGATCTAAATAAATTATTACCAATTCGTAATCGATTACGCAAAAAGCTTCAGCAGCGGCAGTTAATGCAGACTGATTTTTCTACTGATACACAGGAACTCTTTAAGCCTATTGTTGCTGCAACTACAGATGTGAAAAAAGCTACTGAACGAGCTATATACGGAAAGATCCCTGAGGAGGGGGAACGAGTAGAGAGACCTCTTCTCCCCGTGTTAGAGAAAATAGCACGACGAACTAAACAAACGAAAAAATCATTACAAACACTTCCTGGTGATATAATAACCACTGCAAGACAACAAGAACAACAAGAACGAGAACTTCAGGAAGAAGTTGAACGATTAGGTGATGTTGATATTATCCCCGCACCTGAAGAAATTCAAGAAGAAGAAGAAGAAGAAGACGCTGATCGTTCTCCTGAAAATCTATTTACAGTTGATGCGTTAAATACAATCAGAGGAATCAAAACAGACTTTGAATTAGTTAAATTTACCCAAGATAATTTTAAAAAAAAAAAGAGCTGGTTATATAAAAGACTACCAGTCTAGAGAATTTGTAAAAGGTCAAGATATTTGGATAAAAAAGGTGTTTTTAGCAAACCAGAAAAAAACTAAAGTCACAAGTGAAATAAAATCTGATTATAATAATTTTATAGCTATGGTAAAGGGAGTTACACAACCACCACCAATATACACAGCTGACCCAATCCCAGATGAAATACAAATAATGGCAGTGGCTGATTCTGAGAAGGGTGCAACTGGTACAACTAAAAAAAAGGTAGCGGCTTAGTTGGGAAAAATCCAATAGATTTTCACTCTAGTGTAACATGCCCTGGCAATATTCTTGGTGATATAACACGATTAGAAGTACTCGTAGGATAAAAACGAGCTGGGAATAACTCACCAGAAATAATTAATGAAGCTGCTGATATTTGTAGGCGATTATTTCAAGGTGGTATCATGGATATTGCAACATATCGAGACTTTATTGAAGAGTTAGTAGAAAATCCTACAAATTTTCACGGTTACCACAGTGACTAATGTCACCACGATTAGATAAATAGCAATTGAATAGAGAATGATCAGACACTACAACCATGATAAACCGACTAACGTCTACGTAGTGAACTCACGATTGCCAAAATACAGAGCGTATTATGGAGATGGTCTCGGTAATACTATAATGGGATTATTTTCAGGAATGGCTCCAAAAGTAGCACCGCTAGCAAAACAACTATCAATGAAAGCTATTGATGTTATCAGGGATAAGGGTATTAGCGCTGTTGGTGATCTTGCCGGAAGGGCGTTTTCAGCCGCGAAGGATAAACTAACAGCGCTAGTTCAACGTGGAAAATCTTCCAGATTTTCAAGGAAGCCAGCGGTGATTTCATCACTGCCGTTACCATCTACTGCGGTTATGCCTGCAAGTGTTAGTAAAATAATAAATAACGCAGTAGATGAAAAACTACAGTCGTTCATTTCATCATCGTTGACCGCCCAAGATAACATAACAGCAAATATGATAGCGGGAAGTGGTCTTGGAAATTCAAGGAATTTCTACAAAAGTCAAAGACGTCGATGAAAATCATTTTGAAATTCCCTTCAATTTAGACCAGCGGGTATATAATAAAAAATGTTCAAACCAGATCCTGATCCTTCATTTGACATGGACGCCCCAGTACTCAAGGATAATTCTGTACGCGATTATCAATTTTTTGCCTATCACGCAGTACAACCTGATCTTCGGGGAAGAATCGAACTTCAAGTTCATGATACCAGTAAATACTTTTTGCCTTGTGAAGCCTTTATTGAAGTCGAAGGTGAACTCGTAACAGATGATGCTGATCATAATGATCCACCATATGCTGATAACCCAACTATCCGAGTTGGTTTTGTTAACAATGGCATCATGGCGTTATTTGAAAGTGCTAGATATCTCATTGATGGAAGAGAAATCGAATCTATTGAACGTGAGGTTGATATTGCTATCCAGTATTCTAGAGTAAAAGCAGCACAAGCTACAGCAGTTAATCCAGCACCAGCCGGATATGTGAGACCAGCTGATGATTTTGATGTCATAAATACTATTCCCAGTTACAACCTAGGATTTGCAACACGAGTATCAATGTTGCAAGGTCAACATCGAAGGTTTTCATGTGCGATTCCGTTGCATCACATATTTGGATTTTGTAGAAACGCCAGAAAAGTTATCTATGGAGCAAAGCATACGGTATCAATATTACGAAGAGGTGATGATAATAATGCAATCTGGCGCACTGGCGGCGCTGCGGGTAAAGTCGTTTTATCAAAAATAATACTGTGGATGCCAATGTTGACTCCGTCGTTGTCAACAGAACCACAATTGTTATCATTTATGGATCAGGGAGGAAAGAGATTGTTGAGTTGGTTGTCAACGTCCACAGATACCATGGATTCTAATATTGATGGTACACTTACATGGCATCTAGCATCGAAACAGGGTATTTCAGCTCCACGTCACATATTTGTTGCTCTACAGAATACTGCGCGATTAAATAATCAAGAACGTTCCCATATGATATTTGATCAAATTGGGTGTAATGAAGTCTCGCTGAAAATAAACGGACAGCAAGAACCAACAGAGGATATACAACTTGATTATAGAAACAATCATATTGCACGAGCTTATCATAACCTGTTGTCGTATATGGGACGCGATCAAAATGTTGATACTGGTCTACAAATATCACAGTTTGATTTTAAAAGTCTGTATCCGATTTATTACTTTTCGTTGGAACATCTCGACTTGATGAGACAGTCCGTCGTTGATATACACTTCCGAGCTCGTGTAACCCGTCCTGGTGGTATTATTAATTAAAGAGCGGTTGCTGTCATTCTCAGTGATAAATCAATGATACTCGAAGGTGTTGGTGGACGAATGTGAGTGGTAGATGCACCAGTGGAAAATCTGTAATTGATTTTCCTTCTCTCTCTCTCTGCGATTTAGAATCAATCTATTTTGTATAATGACGTATAGTAATATCAATGTCACGTTGACACCTGGTCAGCTAAAAAAATTACAATCCAAATCAGCTAAACAATGTGGAACCACAATAACGCTGAAACCTAATCAAATGAATGGCGGAGCGAATAAACTATCACTGACGAAAACTCAGGTTAATCATTTTAATAAAGCGCTTAAAGATAAAAAAGGAGTTCAGGTTACTCTTTCTGCGAGCGCGATTAAAAACATGGAAAAGACAGGTGGTATATTCCCGCTGTTAGGGTTGATTCCAGGATTGATTGCCGCAGCGGCCTCAGCGGTAGCTAAAGCGGCAGCGTTAGGGGCTATTAGTACCGCGGCAGGAATGGCACTAAAAAAGGCAACGGGAAAGGGTTATAAAAAAGGGGAAAGGTCTAAGACTACCTGGAACCCCACACACGTGGTACAAGGGATCGGGATTAAGAATCCCAGGAACGGTTTACTAGTGAAAAATCTTCCAATGTCTAATTTTGATTTAATTGATGCCGCTAAAAAACTCGCGATTAAAAACTTCAGAGGTGTTTTTTATGAAAGATCAGTTACCGGCACAACCTAATCACGTTGAAACGGGTATAATTAATCTAGATAACAGCGATGGACCTGGAACCCACTGGGTTGCATACGCGATTGATCCACGTGGGATTATTTATTTTGACTCATATGGACTAGCGCCTCCGAAGGAATATATGCGTTATATGAACAACTTAAAAATACCCCGTTGGTATTCCACGTTACCAACGCAAACGATGATTGACCCACCAATATGCGGCAGTGAAGTATTAAACGTACTTGATGCTATTTCAAAGGAATCTTTGATGAAATTGCAGAGTAATCCATCTCATGTAGTAGTGAATGAGTATACTAGCAGCCGTTGGATTGAAAATCTTTGATTAAAAATCTTTCAGATTTTAAACAGAGAAAAGATTTCTATGATAACAATGATTGATATTTGGGGACGACCTTTATCAGCGCTGAAGAAACCGGATACTGATGGAGTTGAAACCCTTGATAAAAAGGATGTTAAAAAACTAATCGAAGATGAAATATCCGAAACGCTGAACCTAGTAGGTGTTGATCCTGGTGAAATAGTTGTATTTGGCGATCGTCAGGGTAACTTGAAAACTAGTAATATCCCCCTCGATAATGTTTTAGTTAAACGACGAGACGCAGCAGAAGATACTATCGCGTTATTTTCCGAAGGGGGTAAACTCAAACCAGGTGTACTTATTTCAACGATCACGGATAAATTAACAACATTCGATAACGCGGTGAAATCATTGAAATCGCTCAATGATAAATATGACCATCATATAGTTGCATTTGATCAGTTTACTACAGTCCAAAGTAATATAATTGATAAAATTGATAAACCCCTGCTAGAATTTTTTGGAATCCACCAGTGACCACACCAAAACTCACCTTGATAAAATATTCTATGTTGGAACTAGCAACTCTTCAATCTGAATATGAAAAGCACGTGAAACAGTTTTCAATGTTTCGTAAAAACCTCATTGATAAGTTTATTGGAACTCCATTCGATAAAATTGAAATAACTCTTCCTGATATTAAAAAGGCTGTTGATGATCTAAAAACATTCAACGACGCAATGAAGGATGATACAGCGAGGATGATAAGCATTATTCAAAAAATAAAAATTCCTCATAAGAGCACTTACAATATCGTATACACAATTCAACACGGTTCATTTACATGGACTCCCACTACTAATATTTTAAGTGTTACTGCAGCCGTCAAGGGTATTTATCGATTAACAATAGTATCACCGACTCAATTCATTATATCATCAAGTAGTTCATCTGGACTCAATAATACAGTATAAACGATCATCGACAAGGATGTATCTGAACAGTTCACGATAACGACCGTAGATAGAAATTTAGTCAGGGTTTCAGTAACGTGGTACGTAGAATTCGTGGTGGATTTAAGTAAACAACTAAACTGAAAATCCTATGAACTTTTACTAGTGATTTCAACTGAAAGGAAAATCCTTCGGATTTCACAACTGAAAACGCTAGCAATTGAAAACGCCATTTTAAAATAAAATGACAATCCCTTCAGTGTATCAGTATCGCTATGATCAGGTCAGAGAATTTCAAACTAAACTCTACTCGCTGTGTGAGGAGTATCAAATAAAAATAAAAAAATACAAACGAAGAATAACCGCGGTTGATATCACCGTGTATTCAGTATCGGGCGTAATCACTGCTGCTGAAATAATACTATCTTCGGTTACAATGATTGCTCCGATCGTAGTTCCAATCGCTATTTCCGCGGTGGCTACAATCGCGGGTATATTAACCGGGATCACAAAAAAACTATCATCGTGTAGCCAGAGTAAACTACACGACTATGAAATGAAATTTCACATTGCATCTACCGGTTACTCGCAATTATCCTCGTTGATATCGTCGTCGTTGGATGACACAACAATATCAGATAGTGAGTTTTCAACGATGGCTCAATTGTATAAATCAACTATGCTAAAATTAGAGCAGAATAATAATAATAACAATGTCGTCACAAGAACTACTTCAACAAATAGTGAAAAACACAACTCCGGTGCAAACTAGTATGATATCAATAACCTCAACGAATCCTGAATTCAGTGTAAATTTCCCAACCCCCGTTCCAGTGAGCGAGATCGCGCTAGCAAAACTACGAGTGTATCATAGCTGGTCTAATATCAGATCTGTAGCATTTGGTGGTCAACAACCAAATAATTCCTTGGTATTCGCGTATACAAATCGTGAAGATGGAACTCCAGACTGGAATGTTGTTTCAATTCCAACCGGGTCATATCAAATCGAACAAATCAATAACGAATTCCAACGAAGAATAAAATCTATCACTGGAAAAGAATCAAAAATCGCTCTAACCATTCACGAGCCGACGTTATCATCTACGATCGAGATTAATTCCCCTGCGTATGCTGTGGATATTTATCAGAGTTCTATAAGATCAGTGTTAGGATGGCCTGAATTACCGCCTAGACGAGAAACCGTTAATATACCAGAACCTGTAAAATCTGATTATGTCTCCACAAAGGAAGATTACCACGGTTTTGATAAACCTTATTTTGGTAATCTTCCCCCTGGTTTTACTATTTATCCATTAACATATGATTTACCGTTAGATAATTATTTTAATCGGGAAAGAGTAGAGATGGAAGCCACTACTAAGTTTCTTCTAATAGATGAGGCACAAGTTAACAGCATGTTCAAAGCAATGAATAACGATTTTGAGCGGTTTCGAGGCTATTTAATAACAGCAATAAATAAAACCCCACCACACCACGAGGAATTCATCAAGTACTACGAGGTGTGTAATAAAATTATCGCCGACATGGATGAGTATAATTTGCGATAGATTCAGCTTGTATTAGCTGATGATAATCCTGCAACAAGAATAGAATTTGCAATAAAATATAAAATCCTCGTTGAAGATATCTCTAAGTTTAAAATCCCCGGATATAACGTACCACAGATGCGCAAAAAACGCAAAGAAACCATTGATACTGAGTTTGAAAAAATTCACAACACATGGGAGAAATTATCACAACCACAAATAATAATCTTAAAACATAATAATGACCCAGACGGCGGTGGTAGACATATCCCTCCTCAAAATGTGAATATATCCTCAGTGATAGCGCTGAATTTAGTATGTGATATCATCGAAGGAAGCTATCACATAAATCTCGAGCGATCAAATCAAGCTCAGCAGGGATATATTCTATATTCATTTGCACCAACAGCTCCTCCAGGGTTTCTAATTATTGAAAACCCAGTTAATCCAGTCTTTATGCGATGTCATAATAATTCTTCAACGAGAATTAATTTCAAACTCACTGACCAATCTAATAATTTAATTGATCTGCGAGGTGAAGTTTTGCAAATTAGTCTGTTTGTGAAATCGTAGCGATTTTCATCGTAAAGGAAAAATTCCTTGAATTTTCATTTGCAATTTCAAAAATTGTTAACGAATTCCGAAGGATTTTCATAGCAGCAACGGGGTGAACGCCAATGACAACAGCGTCTTCTTTTCACCCTTGGGAAGACTCAGTTTGACAAATAAGGCCCTAAAATCGTTAAGGCTCCATTAGGCAAAAGGAGGCTTTAAATATTTTGCTTAGAATATAACCATCTGATCCAAGGCTCTATTTGGTAAAAGGAAGCTTAAAATTATTTGCTTAAAAAGTGATTGTAGGGTTCACCCTCTCTGCTGCTGCACAACATAACAACTCTTTGATCTCAGGGTTCTGTGTGAAAATTACTCGCAACATCAGCAAGAGATATATCAAATATGCATAGATTTCAAAAAGACTTTTGACAGAGTGTAGAATGGCGCATTGTGGGCCACAGTGAGAAAGTACAACATGGGTCAAACGTATACAAATATAATCAAGTAGCTGTACGCCAAGTTTAGCAATGCGGTAATTGTTTTAGGTTATATTGGGGACTGGTTCATGACACAAATTAGAGTATGTCAAGGCCGTCTCCTGTCACCAAACGTTTTCAAAATCTACTTAGAGTGCATCATGAGCTAAGCGCTGGAACACCCCTGTGGGTCAGTCAGCATTAGAGGTCGGAAAAAGAACAACCTACGCTTTGCAGACGGAATTGATGGGTTGGCAGGCAATGAAGACGAACGTGCCACGATAGTGAAGAACCTGGATAAAACAATTTCCAGGTTTGACATGGAGATAAACACCGTAAAGACAAAGCTGATGAAAAATAGTGGCAAACAAATCTCAGCCAAGACTAAAGTCCAAGAACCGGAACCGGAAACAGTGGGCCAGCTTAAATATATTGGTTCCATAATAATCGAAGAGGGATAAAGAGCACAAATATTGTCACGAGCAGCACAAACAACGGCAGCTATGTCTTAAAACTAAAAAAAGACTATTGAGAGCACTAGTCATCTCAAACAGTTTGTGTTCATGTGAGGCCTAGATCCTTACATCAGAATTACAACGAAGAATCCAGTCACTTGAAATGATATGATACAGAACCATCCTTAGAGCGCTGAAATGGTATGGCCATGTCATTAGAGCCAACAGTCTATCCACAACATTACAGCAGAGCAGCTTACAGATCTACAGAAGGAGAGGTAGAACAGAAACTAGGTGGACTCACAATATCACAGGATGAACGATACAAAGTTTTGCGGAGACCCATGCATGCATTGACACATGATCGAGACAAGTGGAAGTAACTGGTCATATCTTCCTCAGCACAGTGCCTCAACTACCACACTAGATCAACAGTCTGATGATGATGATGATGATGATGATGATGATGATGATGATGATGATGATGATGATGAACTATTTGTCGCAGCTTGATATAACGAACGTTTTCTTTTTAAGTAGAAACATCTTCGTACATAGCGTGTTCTTCCTTGCTGTGTTTGCCACTTCATGTTGAAAAGGAATTACATATAATTGGGCTGATTTTTTATTTCGATTTGATTACCTTAATAAACATAATGTTTATAGAATGCATGTTTAAAGTTACAGTAAATGATTTAGTTTGAAAAATTGTTTGTGTTCGTCGTAAAATAAAGACCGTGTTTGGGAATCATAACCCATTTCGTTTTTTTACCGATTGTGTGAACTCCATGTTGAACAAAATCAGTGAAGTGCGCCATTCTGATATATAGTCAAAAAATTATAAATTTGTATTAAATAAAGTGGAAAGCGGTAACTTTCCTTACATTAATTTATTACCTACTACATGAACTAGTCGAAAACTTAAATGTTAACAAATTTAAATGTTATTAACACAGGTAAATACACGCGTGCGACAAAACTATTTAATACCTTAGTTCCAGGAGTTGATACCTGGTGCATTATGAAAACGGTTCATACGAAACGTTCTGTTTCTTTAAATATACTAGAAATACTATGCATTCAATACTCATTTCTAAAACGCATACAGTACTAATAAAACTTCCTATCTTTGGACTCTAGAAAAAAAAAGATATAGATTTTAAAATACAGCAAAGGATAGGTTGATTTCAATATATGTAGCATCGTCTTTACAAAACGAGCTAGGAGTGAAGAGTAAAACATAACAGTGTGGTGTTACAAAGCAAAAAACGTTGATTCATATTTCAAATTTCCAAATGTTTGGTGTTTGCCACTTGGGTATGGTTTATTTATATTGGGTCAACATTATTGTTTTCAAAATTAGTTCATAGTTAAAGCAAATGGTATTTTGTGACCTATTATATGAAGGATACAATGTAATATTTACAACTCTGTAGAATATGACATAATTTACGCTCGATTTCATACATAGTGACGGCTAAAGTGGCCTACGTAGCTGCAGCGTGCGCCTAAGATGCGGGATGTCCCGGGTTCACCCCAGGCAAAATCATACAAATATCTTATACATATTGTACTGGTACCTACCCCATTTGGCACATGGCATTAAGAGATTAGTGTTAGGACCTGGTTGATTTGTGCCAGAAAATCCTGAGCAGCAGAGAGGGTGAACCTCACAACTTTCCGGCAAAAAAAATCGATTGAAACCCTCAAAACGAAAAATAGAGCCTTCCTTCGAAATCTCATTTTAACCAAAATCGATTGAAAAATCTCATATTTTAACTAAAAAAAAATATCTCCATTTGCCATATGGAGATTTTACGATTTTTCAATCAATTTGTTTGTCGCAACTTGTTGTCATTCACCCTCTCTGCTGCAATGGGTTAACAAAAATAATAAATGATTTTAGCCGAATATTTGATCGAGTCCTTAGGACCTCACAAACAGACTAATTTGTAAAACCTCCTCTTGTAGATCAATCAGATTATTGGACTGGTCAGTGAGTTTGAAATTAATTCTGGTTAGCGAATCATTATGGCATCGCATATAGACTGGATTAACTGGATTCTCAATTATTAACCATCCTGGAGGAGCTACCCTACAACCTTTTCCAACAAAAAATTGATTGAATTCTACAACTTTTTTTTGACAAAAAATTTATTGAATCCTACAACTTTTTTAGACAAAAAATTGATTGAATCCTACAACTTTTTTAGACAAAAAATTTATAAAAAAATCGCAAGTCTCAGTTTGCTAAATGGAGACATTCTTTTTTGGAATTAAAATACGAGATTTCATAGAAAATTTCTATTTGCCATTTTGAGAGTTAAGTTGATTTTTTATTGTGATTTAATCTGTTTCTCACGGAAAGTCTTTAAAAACTCTTCTGGAGTCGGTATCGGTCTATTTTTTCGTCGTAGATATTCTATTACGGAACGGTATTGTGGGGATCCACATAATATACAAATCTGATATTTTCCCCGAACACCTTTTTCACAACCGAGACAGGGTTTTGGCCCTTATGGACATCCTTGTTTCGCAGTACAAGTGTGTACCCCGCAGAACTTTCCGATGCTATGTTTTTTCGCATCGCCGCGTAGATCCTAAAAACAACCAACAGCATTTATTTGTTGCCAGTGCTGGATTTACCATTATTATTAATTGTTAATAATTATTCAATTAGACGTTAAAAATTATACAGTATAATGATTACTGATTACTCTGGTAACATGTTAGGGTACGGTGATGAGTGTTTTCAAACACCACAAACTTATCACGATCTCAGAGAATATTACAAAAGGAGTTTAGGATCATGATGGAGTGTTTCTAGTAAAAAATCCGCAATTGAATTACTTACCGAGGATAGTTATCTACGCCGTGGTGTGATTATACAACAGATGGGGAGATTTTACGTGTTTGTAGATGATCCGGACATAACCGAATTTCAAGGGTGTTCTGCGGTTAATGAAATTATTCCCCGGGAGAGATTGAGATACCCCTCTATCGACATTGATTCTAAAACCCCATCGTTGGAAGAGTTATTATTATTTTTCGACAACTTGGTTGACTCCGTCAATGATGTTTTGGTTTTTGAAACCAGCGGCGGCTATCACATTTTATTGAAAACCATCCCGATTGATTTTGATAATCATCGATTGTTGCTGGAAAAAATTGCCGCAGATAGACCAACATGGAACGTTGATACGCAGGCTGGACTTCATAGTATCAAATTACCCGGAACAAGATCGGCAAAACCAAACAGCGTTGATGAGAAATTAATTTATCCCGAAAATCTGAAGGATTTTCATGGATTTACTAGTTTATTATTGTCTTGTCCTGTTTCTGTACAATCATATTACGAAAAAGTCACTGACAATGAAACCAATGATGATAATCTCACCGATGATTTTATCACCAGTGAACAAATTAAACAGATTTCAACAGCGCTGACTGGACAACCAGATCAAATCACTGGAATTACAAATCAAACCAGCAATATGATTTCACTGGGAAGAGTTGCTGGTTCGTATTGCAATATTTGTCACCGCAGACACGGATATAATGAGATTGGTGGATTCATTGAAGGAAAAGCCATTGATGCATTTGTGTGTGTTTATTCAGATAGATTTGTGATAGGTTGTTTCCGTACTACAAAAAATAAAATTATCCTCAGTAACACCGAGGACAACAATGATAGCATTTCCAATGATTACGAAAAATACCTAAAATCATATAATTATCACCGACGAGATCATAGCGGTGAATTTCCTATAAGAGTTCCAGATTGTACTTACCGTCAAGCTCCAGTTAATGAAAACGGCCAAGGGTGTAAAATCATCTTCAACGACGACTATATAGACGGATCTCCCTGCGGAATGGGAAAATCAGAAGCAGCCTGGAAATCAATACCAGCTGATAAATCAACGCTGTGTATCAGCTACAGAAAAACATTTACCAGAAAGACCGCATTCGACTACAATCTCGAATCATATGAAACGATTCACGGAGGAATCATATTTAATACAAGAACTCATCGAAAAGTTATTTCGCAAATTGAATCCATTGTACGGGTTAAGGGAATTCCTGATGTGTTAGTGTTAGATGAATGGCATGGAATTCTTCGTCAAATAATCTCATCGTGCCGTGGGAAACAAATTTGGGAAACACTCACGTGGTTAATTTGTTCTGCAAAACGAGTAATCGTACTTGACGCTGATGCCAACAACGACGATCTAGAATTATTCAGGAAATATTTTAATCGTCCAGACATGAAATTCATCATCAACGAGTATCAACCCGATCGTGGTAAAAATTCATTGTAGAACAGTCCCATCATGACAATTACGTAAAATTGTTAGACACGCTACAACGAGGAAATCGTGCAGTAGTTTTTACACAGAACAAACGACACGGGAATTATTCTGTAGAAACCCTCGCTAAGTTATTACAGCATTTAGGATACCGAGTGAAGTATTATCACGCTGATACCGATTCTGATGAAAAACAACTAGATTTCGCTGATCCCGTTATCGCGTTTGAGAACATCGATGTTGTGATTTATAATTGTACCGTTGAAGCAGGAATATCAATCGTGGACGAACGATTTAAGTACATGACGGTGTTTTCTGAACAATTAGGATCGGTAGAAGCAACTAAACAGGCAATTCATCGGTTCAGAAATGTGCGGGAAATTCATTATTCGTCAACTAAACGAGTTTGCACACCGTTACCATTAACACGGGATGAAATTATTTCTACAATCGAATCACATGAACGTGATTTGTCGTCGATGGAATTATTATTTAGGACTCCAAATCTCAATGACGTACACTCTAGTTACGGATACGCGTTTATCAGTACAATCATCGAGGAAAACAACTCTAAGTGTTATTTTACTGGACGACTTGTTACGATGATGAAAAGAACCGGATATGAAGTGACTTGGGAATTACCAGATGAATATGATTTATGGTGTGAAAAAAAAAAATAAAACTAACAGCGTCGATAACGCGGCAATTAACAATAATCCCGTCGTAGATGACTTTTTGAAATCTACCATCGGAGAAAGAATTGCTGCTGCGGGAAATATTGACAAGCAACAAAAATATCACCGCTATGACCCTGAACAACGATTAGAACCCTACGCGAAGAAATTGATGTATCTCAACCACGTATTTCAGACCGATGTGGGAAAATTGGACACAAATCAAATAGAACAACTTGATAAAAATATTTCAAGGTTACAACGATACCAGCGAGTACTTGTTGATAAATTTAATGCTGGTAAGTCAATTATTACACAACAATGCCGATCTGATAAAATCAATCCACGACAGCAACTCGAAATTGTTAGAGATGTGTTGGACGTATTAAAACTCCCTGATGTAGTTCCCGATCAGTTAGATATGAAAAATGTTCCTGTGAATCGTATTGAATTAATCGAGAATATCACTGATATGTTAAAAAACCCAGACCAACTCGATAGATATCAATCGCTGTTAAAACAGTTCAATGAAATATTTCCGGATGTGCGGTTTAGAAATAAAAAATTATCAGTAAAGAACATCATCGAGAAAATCAAATTGATTTATAAGGGATTTGGTGGAAGATTACAATCAGATGATAAAACTAAAAACGCAAGTCGATCTAACTATACGCTATACTATCCTGAGTGGCCGAAATCTGACTTCATAGACGACCCAATGTGGATTAATGAAACCGTTGATGATGTGGGATTTGCTGGGGAAGACATCACTGTAACGGATACACACACTATAATGTTAAAATTTCATATTTGGACCGTTAATGGTTGGTTTTCCCGATACGACTGTTCAAATTGATCAAAATCGGATGACGCAAGTCACATAATTAATTATTTTATTAGGAAATATGTGACTTCCTTCATCACTGATAGAGCTGTTACAATATCATGTTTGGACCGTTAATGGTTGGTTTTCCCGATACGACTGTTCAGATAGATCAGCGTAGAAATGAAGGAAGTGTCAGTATTATTTTATTTATATACAATTTGGACACTTCCTTCATCATTGATAACGCCCTTAAAACAACAAAATAAGGCTTCCATGATCGTGTTAAAAAATCATTAGTATTCAACGACGAGTAAACAAATTTGCGACTTTCCTCATTAATGAACGAAGGTGTTTTATAATGAATGGGACTAATTAAATAGAAACCTCTAGATGATATTTTACTGCGTTACGTTTTTTTTTTATCGAGACTATTAGCTGCGTTATCAAATAACGTTTCGAGGTTATCGAACCAAGCGCATTTTTCATCAGAGAGGTCTCCGCGGAGTATTATCCAAATATCTCCAACACCGTCAACAAAATAATTAGGGAGATCATCGATGTAACGTTGATGGATGTTAAACCACTTAGCGGTTTCTGGTACCGAATCAAATTCAATAATCTTTTTTTTTGAGATGTTCAAACATATCGTATTTATTTGCCAGTTCATAACGACATCGTCAAAAGAGGGCGTTTTTCGGGTTTTATCGTATTGAAATCGCCGTGGTGGGACATAAGTTGGTAAATCATTATTGCTACGATCAATCCAATTTATTCCATCATGAACTTCAATGAGTTATTTAATGAATCTCATTATGTATTATTCTGATATCGATTGAGTGTTTAATTAAATAACATCTATTTATATAATGTCGTTGTTTGAAAACGCATTGAACGATTATAGACGCGCTTATCCCACAGTGACCATTCGTGATAAAATCACTAGTTCTGGTAGAAGGATAATCACGGAAAAATGTCCTGAGGGTATCACTCACATTTGTCATGTCCATGAAAATAGAAATTCTGCTGCACGTATCCATCTACAACAGAAATACCGCAAACGGAACCAAGAAAAACACACTGACGTGTTGGATGTAAAAACGCTAGTATTTATAATTAAAAAACTTCCTAAACAAAAATAACACTTCTGATTAGTTAATTATCCGTACAGTTTTCTTCGATTTTGTTCTTCTAGTTCTTCTAGTTTTAGTTCTTCCAATCTCTGTTTTTTTATTTTTTGTTTTTCTATTTCTTCACGACGGAGAATTTCATCTAAATTTTCTTTTAGTTTTATCGTGGTGGGTTAAATTTTATAGTTGCTGATTGTAATCAAAGAAATTTATTTTATCGTTGCTGATTGTAAATCAAAGAAATTTATTTTATCGTTGCTGATTGTAAATCAAAGAAATTTATTTTATCGTTGCTGATTGTAAATCAAAGAAATTTATTTTATCGTTGCTGATTGTAAATCAAAGAAATTTATTTATCGTTGCTGATTGTAAATCAAAGAAATTTATTTTATCGTTGCTGATTGTAAATCAAAGAAATTTATTTATCGTTGCTGATTGTAAATCAAAGAAATTTATTTTATCGTTGCTGATTGTAAATCAAAGAAATTTATTTTATCGTTGCTGATTGTAAATCAAAGAAATTTATTTTATCGTTGCTGATTGTAAATCAAAGAAATTTATTTTATCGTTGCTGATTGTAAATCAAAGAAATTTATTTTATCGTTGCTGATTGTAAATCAAAGAAATTTATTTTATCGTTGCTGATTGTAAATCAAAGAAATTTATTTTATCGTTGCTGATTGTGATAATTTATTTATTGTTGTTAGTTGAGATTTCTTACTTATTTTTCGATATTACTTATTTTTTAACAAAGATTGATAGCTGAATTATAGATAATAATTTCATTTATTATTTCAACTAAAAAAATAATTATTTTATTTTTATGTTAGGATGATAAATAAAAAATAGTTATTTTTGTCAGATAATTATATATCCACACTTTTTAAGTCTGGGGTAATTACATGAGTAATTACTTAAGCACTAGCTTTAAGTACTATAGTACCCTAGACTTAAAAAGTTAATTAATTATGTGACTTGCGTCATCCGATTTTGATCAATGTGAACAGTCGTATCGGGAAAACAAACCATTAACGGTCCAAATATGAAATTTTAACATTATAGTGTGTGTATCCGTTACAGTGATGTCTTCCCCAGCAAATCCCAGATCATCAACGGTTTCATTAATCCACATTGGGTCGTCTATGAAGTCAGATTTCGGCCACTCAGGATAGTATAGCGTATAGTTAGATCGACTTGCGTTTTTAGTTTTATCATCTGATTGTAATCTTCCACCAAATCCCTTATAAATCAATTTGATTTTCTCGATGATGTTCTTTACTGATAATTTTTTGTTTCTAAACCGCACATCCGGAAATATTTCATTGAAGTGTTTTAACAGCGATTGATATCTATCGAGTTGGTCTGGATTTTTTAACATATCAGTGATATTCTCGATTAATTCAATACGATTCACAGGAACATTTTTCATATCTAACTGATCGGGAACTACATCAGGGAGTTTTAATACGTCCAACACATCTCTAACAATTTCGAGTTGCTGTCGTGGATTGATTTTATCAGATCGGCATTGTTGTGTAATAATTGACTTACCAGCATTAAATTTATCAACAAGGACTCGCTGGTATCGTTGTAACCTTGAAATATTTTTATCAAGTTCTTCTATTTGATTTGTGTCCAATTTTCCCACATCGGTCTGAAATACGTGATTGAGATACATCAATTTCTTCGCGTAGGGTTCTAATCGTTGTTCAGGGTCATAGCGGTGATATTTTTGTTGCTTGTCAATATTTCCCGCAGCAGCAATTCTTTCTCCGATAGTAGATTTCAAAAAGTCATCTACGACGGGATTATTGTTAATTGCCGCGTTATCGACGCTGTTAGTTTTATTTTTTTTTTCACACCATAAATCATATTCATCTGGTAATTCCCAAGTGACTTCATATCCGGTTCTTTTCATCATCGTAACAAGTCGTCCAGTAAAATAACACTTAGAGTTGTTTTCCTCGATGATTGTACTGATAAACGCGTATCCGTAACTATAGTGTACGTCATTGAGATTTGGAGTCCTAAATAATAATTCCATCGACGACAAATCACGTTTATGTGATTCGATTGTAGAAGTAATTTCATCTCGTTTTAATGGTAACGGTGTGCAAACTCGTTTAGTTGCCGAATAATGAATTTCCCGCACATTTCTGAACCGATGAATTGCCTGTTTAGTTGCTTCTACCGATCCTAATTGTTCAGAAAACACCGTCATGTACTTAAATCGTTCGTCCACGATTGATATTCCTGCTTCAACGGTACAATTATAAATCACAACATCGATGTTCTCAAACGCGATAACGGGATCAGCGAAATCTAGTTGTTTTTCATCAGAATCGGTATCAGCGTGATAATACTTCACTCGGTATCCTAAATGCTGTAACAACTTAGCGAGGGTTTCTACAGAATAATTCCCGTGTCGTTTGTTCTGTGTAAAAACTACTGCACGATTTCCTCGTTGTAGCGTGTCTAACAATTTTACGTAATTGTCATGATGGGACTGTTCTACAATGAATTTTTTTACCACGATCGGGTTGATACTCGTTGATGATGAATTTCATGTCTGGACGATTAAAATATTTCCTGAATAATTCTAGATCGTCGTTGTTGGCATCAGCGTCAAGTACGATTACTCGTTTTGCAGAACAAATTAACCACGTGAGTGTTTCCCAAATTTGTTTCCCACGCACGATGTGATTATGTGACGAAGAATTCCATGCCATTCATCTAACACTAACACATCAGGAATTCCCTTAACCCGTACAATGGATTCAATTTGCGAAATAACTTTTCGATGAGTTCTTGTATTAAATATAATTCCTCCGTGAATCGTTTCAAATGATTCAAGATTGTAGTCGAATGCGGTCTTTCTGGTAAATGTTTTTCTGTAGCTGATACACAGCGTTGATTTATCAGCTGGTATTGATTTCCAGGCTGCTTCTGATTTTCCCATTCCGCAGGGAGATCCGTCTATATAGTCGTCGTTGAAGATGATTTTACAACCTTGGTCATTTCATGAACTGGAGCTTGACGGTAAGTACAATCTGGAACTCTTATAGGAAATTCACCGCTATGATCTCGTCGGTGATAATTATATGATTTTAGGTATTTTTCGTAATCATTGGAAATGCTATCATTGTTGTCCTCGGTGTTACCGAGGATAATTTTATTTTTTTGTAGTACGGAAACAACCTATCACAAATCTATCTGAATAAACACACACAAATGCATCAATGGCTTTTCCTTCAATGAATCCACCAATCTCATTATATCCGTGTCTGCGGTGACAAATATTGCAATACGAACCAGCAACTCTTCCCAGTGAAATCATATTGCTGGTTTGATTTGTAATTCCAGTGATTTGATCTGGTTGTCCAGTCAGCGCTGTTGAAATCTGTTTAATTTGTTCACTGGTGATAAAATCACCGGTGAGATTATCATCATTGGTTTCATTCTCAGTGACTTTTTCGTAATATGATTGTACAGAAACAGGACAAGACAATAATAAACTAGTAAATCCATGAAAATCCTTCAGATTTTCGGGATAAATTAATTTCTCATCAACGCTGTTTGGTTTTGCCGATCTTGTTCCGGGTAATTTGATACTATGAAGTCCAGCCTGCGTATCAATGTTCCATGTTGGTCTATCTGCGGCAATGTTTTCCAACAACAATCGATGATTATCAAAATCAATCGGGATGGTTTTCAATAAAATGTGATAGCCGCCGCTGGTTTCAAAAACCAAAACATCATTGACGGAGTCAACTAAGTCGTTGAAAAATAATAATAACTCTTCCAACGATGGGGTTTTAGAATCAATGTCGATAGAGGGGTATCTCGATCTCTCCCGGGGAATAATTTCATTAACCGCAGAACACCCTTGAAATTCGGTTATGTCCAAATCATCTACAAACACGTAAAATCTCCCCATCTGTTGTATAATCACACCACGGCGTAGATAACTATCCTCGGTAAGTAATTCAATTGCGGATTTTTTACTAGTAACACTCCATCATGATCCTAAACTCCTTTTGTAATATTCTCTGAGATCGTGATAAGTTTGTGATGTTTGAAAACACTCATCACCGTACCCTAACATGTTATCAGAGTAATCAGTAATCATTATACTGTATAATTTTTAACGTCTAATTGAATAATTATTAACAATTAATAATAATGGTAAATCCAGCACTGGCAACAAATAAATGCTGTTGGTTGGTTTTAGGATCTACGCGGCGATGCGAAAAAAAATAGCATCGGAAAGTTCTGCGGGGTACACACTTGTACTGCGAAACAAGGATGTCCAGAAGGGCCAAAACCCTGTCTCGGTTGTGAAAAAGGTGTTCGGGGAAAATGTCAGATTTGTATATTATGTGGATCCCCACAATATCGTTCGACAATAGAATATCTCCGACGAAAAAATAGACCGATACCGACTCCAGAAGAGTTTTTAGCGACGTTCCGTGAGAAACAGGCATCTGATGCGGGAAAGCAAAATTGAAACATAAATAAATTACTTAAAAAATGGTTGAGGGATTTTACACAGAAGGTGGAGAGTATTTTACGATTAGTATGCTCAACGATAAAAAATTAGCTTATAATTTAACACGAAGAAGAATTGCAATGTTTCCATCCGATGAAAAATGTTTTCAAATGCTTGATATCGAATTCGTCATCGATACTAGTGATGATGAAGCTGAAATCGAGTATTAAAAAAAAATGATCCGGATGAATATTACAGTGATATACAACACGGCAAAACTATAGTTCAAACGGACGCAGTCTGGTTCTTTCTCGGTACGCGGAGTGGTTGCTATTGTTATGATTTTGGACGGTTATTATACTATCGCGGTAGAAATCTTTTCGATGAGATTATTGATGACTGTTTGACGTATAATAACAAAAAACAAGTGGAAAATCACACCGCGCCGGTTAACACATTAATCACGGGAGTTGAAAAATACTACTTGATGATCGACTGGGATGCCGTAGACGAGGATAACAAGCGTAGATATGAAAAGAATAGAATATTGATTGAGGAAATGATGCAATGGGTAGATGAGGAATCTGACGGCGATTGATTATTTTTTTTATATAACTAACGCGGTGATACCAAACTCCATCCGGCAAGACACAATTTAATAATGAGATGGATGAAGTTGTATTTAGTTGCTCCAGCGCAAAGCGCCGCGTAGATGATCAACAATGCTATGAAGTACTAAAAGATTTTAACGAGAATGCATCAGAAATTAAAGGTGAGAACGTCGTTGATTTTATTACAGATATTGACGAGGCTCCATCAGTAGAAGATCTCGATAGAAGTATTAACAATTTAGTCGTATACGACGATGTGATGTTAGATAAACAAAAAAATCCTGCTAGAATATTTTCCTGAGCCTGACAAAGTCAGGGGCATAAAAGCACGGACGTGATCGCTACACACAGATTCCAAAAGTGATCAGAGACAACTGTAATATTCTTGCTGTATTCAACGGCGTTGATACACATACATGTCGAAATATTTGGCAAACTTGGTGCTGCGGTGATATGGACTTCAATCAATTTAAAAACTTCTTTAGCGTAGCTCAATCAAACCCGTACGGATTTGTAACAATAAATTTACATGATCCTCGGACACGATATCGTATCGGACTCGACCAAATATTCGGTTAAAATCATATATTATTTTTGTTAACCCATAGCAGCAGAGAGGGTGAATGACAACGAGTTGCGACAAAAAAATTGATTGAAAAATCGTAAAATCTCCATATGGCAAATGGAGATATTTTTTTTTAGCTAAAATATGAGATTTTTCAATCGATTTTGGTTAAAATGAGATTTCGAAGGAAGGCTCTATTCTTCGTTTTGAGGGTTTCAATCGATTTTTTTTGCCGGAATGTTGTGAGGTTCACCCTCTCTGCTGCTTCCTGACAGTATGGAACATTATGTTTACATCTGTGGCATGATGTCCCAAAGCTATATACGACTGTAATCTGTCCCAGTAACTTTTGTTATTTCTACACTCTAAGTAGCAAGATATTTATCACAAACTAACCAAATTTCCTGTATAAGAACCTCATAAAAATTATATTGGAAATCTGTCTTTGCATAAATAGCAAACTATACAATTGCATTGGAATCAACAATTAAAATATAGATAAACAAGGCACCTTGTACGTATGAAGTATGTATGTGTGTGTGTATGTATGTATGTATGTATGCATGCATACATGTATGTATGTATGTATGTATGTATGTATGTATGTATGTATGTATGTATGTATGTATGTATGTATGTATGTATGTATAAATGTATGTATGCAGGTATGTATGTATGTATGTATGTATGTATGTATGTATGTATGTATGTATGTATGTATGTATGTATGTATGTATGTATGTATGTATGTATGTATGTATGTATGTATGTATGTATGTATGTATGTATGTATGTATGTATGTATGTATGTATGTATGTATGTATGTATGCATGTATGTATGTATGTATGTATGTATGTATGTATGTATGTATGTATGTATGTATGTATGTATGTATGTATGTATGTATGTATGTATGTATGGAAATATGTATGTGTGTGTGTATGTATGTATGTATGTATGTATGTATGTATGTATGTATGTATGTATGTATGTATGTATGTATGTATGTATGTATGTATGTATGTATGTATGTATGTATGTATGTATGTATGTATGTATGTATGTATGTATGTATGTATGTATGCATGCATGCATGCATGCATGCATGCATGCATGTATGTATGTATGTATGTATGTATGTATGTATGTATGTATGTATGTATGTATGTATGTATGTATGTATGTATGTATGTATGTATGTATGTATGTTTGTATGTATGGATGTGTGTTTGTATGTATGGATGTGTGTGTGTATATATGTGTGTGCGTGCGTGCGTTTGTGCGTATGCATGTATGTATGTATGTATGTATGTATGTATGTATGTATGTATGTATGTATGTATGTATGTATGTATGTATGTATGTATGTATGTATGTATGTATGTATGTATGTATGTATGTATGTATGTATGTATGTATGTATGTATGTATGTATGAATGTATGTATGTATGTATGTATGTATGTATGTATGTATGTATGTATGTATGTATGTATGTATGTATGTATGTATGTATGTATGTATGTATGTATGTATGTATGTATGTATGTATGTATGTATGTATGTATGTATGTATGTATGTATGTATGTTTGTATGTATGGATGTGTGTGTGTATATATGTGTGTGCGTGCGAGCGTTTGTGCGTATGTATGTATGTATGTATGTATGTATGTATGTATGTATGTATGTATGTATGTATGTATGTATGTATGTATGTATGTATGTATGTATGTATGTATGTATGTATGTATGTATGTATGTATGTATGTATGTATGTATGTATGTATGTATGTATGTATGTATGTATCTATGTATGTAAGTATATATGTAATTATATATGAATCTATCTATGTTTCTATCTATGTATGCATGTTTACATGTGTGCAGAATAGAAACCGAGTGGGTTTTCTATTCTATCAATATCACAAACACAATATGTGAAATATGAATATATAAAACATAATTAGTGGAGAAAAATATATCATGTAAGAATATAAAGATTCTCACACGCTAACAACACAATATTGATCCAATTATTCTTTAAAAACATTCACACAGTGTTATATCAATCTGAAACAGATTCAAGAATCATCATGGATTTCATATACGTTTCGAAAAATAGTATGCACTATAAGATATTCACATAATGTCACGTATGGACTACAATTAAAATTCAAACAATCTCAAGTTATTAAAAAATGTTTAAAATGTGATGCACTGTAACTTAGATTTACATAAATCTCAAGGTGGACACCTAAGATTCAAAACAAGGTCATGTAAATGAAAATGCACCCAAATGAAAAAACAATTGGAACAAATAAATGGTTTTTGACCTTTGTACAGTTGAACGTTTCATAACTTTGGGTTGCACACAATTTTATCAGCCACTCGCACCCTTCACGGATCCATCACATGTACAGTCAGTCATACGTATACACGTACAGTTAACATACAGAACCCTCGAATTAATAGCTACGTCTACAGTCGTGGCTCCGCCACATGTACATACATACATACATACATACATACATACATACATACATACATACATACATACATACATACATACATACATACATACATACATACATACATACATACATACATACATACATACATACATACATACATACATACATTCTTAAATACATACATACATACATACATACATACATACATACATACATACATACATACATACATACATACATACATACATACATACATACATACATACATACATACATACATACATACATACATACATACATACATACATACATACATACATACATACATACATACATACATACATTCATACATACATACATACATACATACATACATACATACATACATACATACATACATACATACATACATACATTCATACTTAGATTCATACATACATACATACATACATACATACATACATACATACATACATACATACATACATACATACATACATACATACATACATACATACATACATACATACATACATACATACATACATACATACATACATACATACACTGTGGGAAGTGTCAGAAAAAATACATACTGCTGACCGACATTTACTGGATGAAAACGACATGGAAACAGACAGAATGACATCAGTAAATTGATAGATACAAAAGTTCATACTAAAACATCTGGTGCAAGTGCTTCACAATGTTATCATATATCATCCGACATTGACAGAAACAAACTTTAGTGTAATCATGCAATGATATTAATTGTTGTTGATTGGGTACATTGAACTCAAAGCAGCTATTTGTAAATAGTATTTCGGATGTGCAAAACACCCTTGTTACTGTCGCGACCGTTCTACGCAACACAGCTTATAAAATATTTTCCCAAAAAAGATTCCTCCCACACTTAAAACCTTGCTGGAAATTTTTTAATGTGGCTGAACTGCATAAAGAGATGAAAAAAAACGATTGTTATCTATAAAAGATGAACGGCCACGTGGGACACAATTTATAACGATTGCAGGATACAAAAATGCCAAAAGAAATTTCAGAAAACAATTAAACAAGGCAAAATACCAGTACGAACAAGAACAATTGAATGAGCTGGAAAAAGCTGCAGAACTGGATGTAGGGAAATTCTACAGAATAGTAAGACTACATAAGAAGGAGCAGAGACAAGATATTTCTGAACTAAAAGTGGAAGGAGAAATAATACGGGACCCTGATTGAATTTGTGACGCATGGTGCCAACATTTTAATATGTTAAGTACTGAAATACCAGATATTAATTTTAACGAATCGTTTGCAGCTGAAATTAGAAACAAAATGAAACATATTGTGGATTCAAATATTGATGACAGAGCTGATAAGGATATATGTGAAACCATACTACCGAAAGACATTGAAGATGCTGTAAGAGAGCTGAAGAAAAATAAATCATGTGGACATGACAACATATGTGCAGAGCATTTAATGTTTGCATGGCAGTCGATTAGTTATATTTTGTGCAAAGTATACAATAGAATAATTTCCTTGGAAACATATCCTGATTACTTCAAACTTGTAAATGTTATACCTATCTTTAAAGGCGGGAACAAAGATAGGTTAGATATGAATAACTATAGAGATATCTCAATCGTTCCAGTATTTAAAAAAGTTTTTGAAAAAATATTGCTGAAAAGGCTAATGCTTTACAGCGATAAAATCGGTTTCCCTCATCCATGACAACAAGAATTTCGAAGCGAATGCAGTGGCATTACTGCAGCCTTCATTATAAAAGAATGAATAGCCCATTACTTGGAAGGCCAATCAAAGGTGTATGCTGCATTCCTGGACAATGCGAAGGCCTTTAATACGGTGTGGCATGATGGCCTCTTTTATAAGCTATTCCATCTCGGAATCAACGGAAAAATGTGGAGATTAATTAGAGATTCATTTCAAGAAGTTAAAGCTCATGTTCTGCTCAACGGATATCATTCGAAACCATACGCTGTCAATCAAGGAGTAGGTCAAGGAAGAACGCTATCGGTATGGCTATTCTTAGTCATGATAAATGACACAATATTCTTGCTGTAATCTACAAAATCTGGAATACAAGTTGGCACTCTGAGTATCCCCTGTGTTTTACTTGCAGATGACACGTCCATGCTATCTTCGTCATTTAATTGTATGTGTGTTTTGCTTAGTAACCTCAATGACTATGTATCGAAGTGGAGACTGTGGTACAATGCTGATAAAAGCAATATTGTCATATTTTCGAAGAAGAAAATCACACAGAAATCTATGTTCATGCTTAGAGATAAATTGATTTCTATAGTGTCCTCTAGAACCTACGCTGGGGTTAGTCTCTCCGCAGATCTCTCCAATACTGCTGCAGTAAAAAATGCTTGTGATAAAGGAAGGTCAGAATTTTATTCCATTGTAGGGACTGGCATTGGAAAGGGTGGAATGAATCCAATTAATAGTGCTACAATATACTTGATAATATGCTCATTATTACTCTATCGGACCTAAGTACCATCATCCAACATGTGCCTTCTGTCCCTTTTTATAAAATATTCAAATAAAGTCATACTAACAATTGCAAACTTTTCCATTCACTCATTTACATTCTTTTTACTTAGATTTGTTGGTTGAACAGATTATACCGTTTAACTGTACTTTATTTATGTGCTGCAAAGGTTTGTGGTTTTCTGAAGTTCAAAGCATATTAACTTTTTTCTTACAAAGATGTATATACAGCAAGCACAATGGTCAAGTGTATTCAATTTTAAATTTGTAGAATTTATGTCATTACATCATTTTTTGGAAAAACATGACAAAGTACTACCTGAAACAATACAATTTCAGAAAGTTTTAAATTCACATTGATAATACAGCTATATAAAGGCCATGTGGTTTATTCATTGATTGAATGTTAATGGTGCACCAACACTTTTAGGCTATTTAGCGCTATACAATCTGTTATATAAATAAAAGTTAGAAGAGTTAAAGTTTTCATATCAACCACCGATATCAAAAACAAAAAGGTTGAAAATAAAACGGTAAAATGCTAATAGTAAAATATATAGCTTGCTGATCAATAGTGTATATGTTAATGAAGATAGATGAAAAGATGTTTAAAATAAGATATTTACTTTACATAAATATGTTCTAGATATTATCATTCAAAATATGGATATTTAATATCAATGTGGTATTATCATTTTGATTCTCGATTCATTTCGTCTGGATTAGAGCTCAGAAAATATATATTCACTAGACAGTATTCTGATTACACATTTGTTAACAGAAGGGATGGCATACGTTTAATATAATGGAATGTTGGTGGATGGAGGAAAATATAAAATTGACCTTAAGAATTAATATTAATATACTAACCTTATATGAATCACTGGGATGGTTTGGTATTAACTCATTCATTGAATTTGAATCTTACACAGTAAGTTCTAAGTTCAAGTATATTCATTTTGAAATTTCATACAATATTAGGAATCCAACAGAAGGATCACATGTGCTCTTTAAAGGTCACCATCTATATTGATAAGTGAAATGTGCAAGCATTTAAGAAAGTATCTTAATACAAGAGAATGAGAGAGAGAGAGTGAGAGCGAGTGAGAGGGGAATGTGAGAGGAGGGCAGCAGGTAAAGAAAGAAAATAAAAAAGGTTGCCCAACTACTTATAAGTAGATGGATTGGTAGAATGATTTATAATAGATACGCTAAACAAAAAACATTTGTAGATTGCAATACTCTGAGCTGTTTATGCAATACATCTAATTAAAGATAGTTGTTTACATCAGGCAGTCGAGATTGTATGTAAGTCTTAGCAAGTGTTATTGATTAGTTCAGTGATGTGGAAATGAAAGATAATCACGGTCACAGTACACAAGCATCCATGAGAGAATAACAGTGGTCACTGATCAGTGATCAAAATCTGCAGGCAAACTCTATAGAAAATTGAGAAAGAAAACAATAAGGTTTATAAGAAAGTGGCCACTAAACCATGTTTTGCCTACTTTATACCAAATTCTGCTTGCATTTAAAAGGGTGCCATACAGAATGAGTCTACTGTATAAATACATGTTCAGAAATACAGACGCATTGTTTGTTTTCTTCCAAGCTTTCATATCATTTTTCGCAAATATTAGTTGATTAACCACTTTTTCCAAAACATATTTTATTCCTTTGATGCACACCTTCAGCTTATGACAATATTAAACAAATATTTGCTAAATATATGTTTCTCAAAAAACATTTGGTTTGTGCCTTGAGGTCATATGTGAATATTATGGTAAGATAGACTGAGGTGGAGTGCCAAATGAGACTAATTATACAGCTTTTAAGATTTTTAGTTATAATAGCCACATTTGCAACTTGTACTAAAAGCTTATTTTGGCTACACATACATTTATCCAAGGTTTTGTTTCTATCTATGAGTGTGAAAATCAAATTTGTAAAAATCAGCGAACTTTTGCTTTAAGGAAATTAATTGTGCACCAGCCTCACTTAGCATGGCTATAGGATTCTTTAGCTAAAGTTTGACTAATGTAAAGCTTGCCTAGCCCCTCCAAACAGGCTGTCAAGCTATTAAATAGTGATAGACCATAATGTGATCAAAAGTCCTTCCAAGAGTCTCATTATGTGCCTTTTCTACTTTGGGTTCAGAGATTTTAGCCCACAGCAGCGGCCTGATTTGAGTAAACAGAAAAGTTCCTGTGAAATTGAAAGCTTATATATATATATATATATATATATATATATATATATATATATATATATATATATATATATATATATATATATTTATATATCATTGTTTGAATAAAAATAAAAATTGCTCCTAATTATTTTCTTACTTTCTTTTTTATAAATCATTGCATGATACTACATGATAATGTATTAGAAATGCATCACAGTACATTTACAAATCTGATCAAAATGATCTCTAATATATTTAGTATGTTCAATTGCAATATATCATTCAACATACTAACTAAATCTCCTTCGGTAAACTAGACAGTAGCCATTGCAGATATGGTCGAGAAAAGATTTTATATTCCGATACAAATTTCTACTAATACTTGAATGACATATACCTCTCTATATGTCTTTTACCTACAATTATGGATATCTCATTTTTTTTTATTGCGCATTACCCAGTTCCACAATATGTATTTGTCGTTTATAATGACCATTCCTTATACCCAGACGGCATACCTTTTGGTGTTCAGTATTTTCCTCAATCAAAAGATCCTACTTTTTAATAAGATTAACCGTTGCTATTAATTATTTTATAAAAACATTTCTCATCAATACGTTTGCGTTTAGTACTGGGTCTTGTACTCCAATATTAATACAATTAGGATGTTAAGTGTCATCATAATATTTTAAAACAATCTTATTACAAAAAAATTAATCCTGGTTCGATAAACAAGACAATGTGTTTAGAAATTGATATTTCTTATCAATGAATTAGCGTTGATGTAACATTGAGGACACACTCTTTGGACGTCTTACAATATCAAAGAAAACATTAGAATGGGCATTGAAAATAAAACTTGATTTTGAGACGCATGTCGTGTTGCTAAGTTTAGTATATTAGATAAAAGTTTGTTTAGATTTGCAAAAATCAGAATTTATGCCTATTTTCAGTTTGTTGTTCTCCTAGGACTTTCTATCTGACTTCACAAGAGTCCTATAATGTGCCATGTGAGGTGTTCAATCGCATGTGTCAACTGTTGGAGTCTTCGAATTTGCGCCAGAGTTCAATAGCTCCAGGTGGCGATGGCGATGCTGTCTATCGCTCTGAAAAATTAGTATTCATGTAAAGTGCAGAGTTGGACAAGTCTACAAATGTAGCAGGCTTCCTTGTAAACAAAACTATTGAACAATACTTGAATCTCCAGTGGTAGGAAAATGAAAAAATCAACATTTTGATCAACCACGCTAGTAATATGATGATGAATATCATCTTGAGAAGACTCAAAGAAGATGCAGGAGATATAATCGCTGAAGATCAGGCAGGATTCAGGAGTGGAAGAAGCACAAGATAACAACTATTCAATGTTAGGGTTCTGTGTGAATATTACTCGCAACATCAGCAAGACATGTACCAAATATTCATAGATTTCCAAAAGACTTTTGACAGAGTGTGGAATGACGCATTGTGAGCCACAGTGAAGAAGTACAACATGGGTCAAACGTTTACAAATACAATCAAGCAGCTGTACGCCAAGGTTTAGCAGTGTGGTAATTGTTTTAGGTTATGTTGGGGACTGGTTCATGACACCAATTGGAGTACGTCAAGGCCGTCTCCTGTCACCAAACGTTTTCAAAGTCTGCTCTTCCTTGCTATGTTTGACAACTTCATGTTCAAAAAGGATTACATATAATAGGGCTGATTTTTTATTTCTATTTGATTACCTTAATAAACATAATGCTTATAGAATGCATGTTTAAAGTTACAATAAATGATTTAGTTTAAAAAAATTGTTTGTGATCGTCGTAAAATAAAGAAAAGACCGTGACTGGGAATCATAACCCATTTCGTTTTTTTACCGATTGTGTGAACTCCATGGTGAACAAAATCAATGAAGTGCGCCATTCTGATATATAGTCAAAAAATTTAAAACGGCAACTTTCCCTACATTACTTTATTACCTACTACATGAACTAGTTGAGAACTTAAATGTTAACAAATTTATATGTTATTAACACAGGTAAATGCATGCGTGTGACAAAACTATTTGATACCTTAGTTTCAGGAATTGATACCTGGTGCATTATGAAAACGGCTCCATACAAAACGTTTGTTTCTTTAAATATACAAGAAAGACAATGCATTCGATACTCATTTCTAAAACGTATACAGTACTAATTAAACTTCCTAACTTTAGACTCTAGAAAAAAGAAGATATAGATTTTAATATGCAGCAAAGGACAGGTTGATTTCAATATATGTAGCTTCGTCTGTACAAAACAAGCTGGGAGTGAAGAGTAAAACATACCAGTGTGGTGCTACAAAGGAAAAAAAGTTGATTCAGATCTCAAATTTCCAGGTGGATGGTGTCTGCCACATGGGTATGGTTCATTTATATTGGCTCAACATTATTGTTTTCAATATTAGTTCATAGTTAAAGCAAATGGTATTTTGTGACCTATTATATGAAGGATACAATGTAATGGTTACAACTCTGTAGAATATGACATAATTTACGCTCGATTTCATAAATTGTGACGGCTAATGTGGCATACGTAGCTGCAGCGGACGCCTAGGATACGGGATGTCCCGGGTTCACCCTAGGCAAAATCATACAAATATCTTTTACATATTGTACTAGTACCTACCCCACATGGTACATGGCATTAAGAGATTAGTGTTAGGATTTGGTTGATTTGTGCCAGAAAATCCTGACAGTATGGAACATTACGTTACATCTGTCGCATGATGTCCCAAAGCTATATACGACTGTAATGTGTCCCAGTAACTTTTGTTAGTTCTACACTCTAAATAGCGTGATATGTATCACAAACTCATGAAATTTCCTGTATAAGAAGCTAATAAAAATTATATTGGAAATCTTGGAAATCTGTCTTTGCATAAATAGCTAACTATTCAATTGCATTGCCATCAACAATTAAAATATAGATAAACAATGCACCCTGTATGTATGTATGTATGTATGTATGTATGTATGTATGTATGTATGTATGTATGTATGTATGTATGTATGTATGTATGTATGTATGTATGTATGTATGTTGTCTTTGTGTATGTATGTATGCATATATGTTAAATACAGTTATTGGTTTGTCTCTAGGCTAAGCTAATCAAATAAGCTAGTACAATTCCAAATTTGTAAGTTGACCTCTTTCGAAGGAGCATGGAGAAAGACATATTGACGTACAGACGACAAATACATATATGCAATATATCAGCAATTTACTAGTCGTATTGTCATATCTCACAACTAATCGATTATTACTTAACGTGTCAAGTTTATCAGTATGGTTTTAATTGTTAATGGTTGTACATTATAATAGTTATTTATTTATAAAAATTGAGACTTTAAAGATTTCCACTGTAATGTTTGATTAGCTTCTCATACATGAAATGTGATGGGATAATGATAAATGACTCGCTCGTAATAGTGCAGAAATAGCAACAGTGACTTGGGCCTTTTGCAGTCTCATGAAGGACTAGGCCATCAAGCCGCAGACATGTAATATAATGTCCCATCCAGTCAGATTTTGTAGACATCAATACACGCAGCCCTAACACTAATCTCCTAATGTAATGAGCCAAGCGAGGTGTCTACTTTCATCACTTGTATACGTTTTTGATATGATTTTGTGATGGATGAACCCGGGACCTCCCGCATCAGAGGCGAACGCTGTAACATCTTAAGCCATGAGAGCAGTCACAATTAATGAAATCAGTTATTTGTCATGGCAACCGATTCCATGACGAATACTTCCGTTTCATTTCTGCATACTTGCATACAAACATACACGCGAAATAGGCCTTCATAACTTACCTGTTATTTTGTACGGAATTAATTTGTAGCCCAGGTGTAATTTTATTTGCACTTCCTTCTTTACTTCCGAGAATGTTTCAAATTTATAAAATTAGTGTGTCAGCAATGAGGTCGATCACATTTTTGTTACAATTTTGAATTTATTATTGCAAACTGTTTTGTGAAACTGGCAATTTATAAAGAATATATGGATTTATTGATATATCGGAATACACGTAAACAATTGAAAACGATCTCTTGTTTTCCTCAAAAAGAAAATTGTATCAGAATAATGTTAGTGTAAAGAGCCAATTAGCCGTGCAACAAGTCATTGTTAACATATAGTAACAGGCTTTATATGAAATATTTGATATGACCATTTTAGTCAGTACAGTATACTTGTCTATAATCACTTAAATGTCTAGCGACAATAACGTGTCTGATACATGCCGTTACGTATTATTTAGTAGTTTCTTGTTTAACAAACACATTCATGTATGCAATGCAAAAAACAAAGTTCCAGAAAATAGTTACGTATGTATCTATGAATGTATGAATGTATGTATGCATGCATGTATGTATGTATGTATGTATGTATGTATGTATGTATGTATGTATGTATGTATGTATGTATGTATGTATGTATGTATGTATGTATGTATGTATGTATGTATGTATGTATGTATGTATGTATGTATGTATGTTCGAACGTAAGTATATACGTAGCGTGTGTGCTTGTGCGTGCATGAGTGCGTGCGTCCGTGTGTTTGTTCGTTCGTGTTTGTGCGTGCATTCATACATGTATGTATGTTTGTCTTTTTGTGAGTGTAGGTAGGTAGGTATTTAGGTAAGGACGTATATACGTAGATAGGTAAGTAAGTAGGTAGGTATGTAGTTATATAGGTAGGTGTATGTATGTATGTATGTATGTATGTATGTATGTATGTATGTATGTATGTATGTATGTATGTATGTATGTATGTATGTATGTATGTATGTATGTATGTATGTATGTATGTATGTATGTATGTATGTATGTATGAATGTATGTATGTATGTATGTATGTATGTATGTATGTATGTATGTATGTCTGTATGAGCAGCAGAGAGGGTGAACAGACCAGCTTTTACATGCGTCGATTTAGCAAACTGATGCTTCCTCGAAATTGCTTAATAGGCGTCAATTTAGCAAACTGAGGCTTCCTTGAAAATACTTAATTAAATTTTTCAGTAAAAAAAAAAAATTAAAAAAATACGACGCCATTTTTGTTGTCACCATCTCCCCTGCATAGATTTTTCACGATGAGGTGAGAACGTGGACTGCGTCTGATTTGGTCTGAGGCTTCCCAAGGGTAAAAACAAAGACGCCATTGTCGTTGGCGTTCACCTGCTCTGCTGCTATACGCTAACAAGCTTTCTACGATGAAAATCATTAAAAAATCAAAGATTTTTTACAATGAAAATCATTGTTGAAACTCGAAGAATTTTCACGATTTCACAAACAGACTAATTTGCAAAACTTCACCTCGCAGATCAGTCAAATTATTAGATTGGTCAGTGAATTTGAAATTAATTCACGTTAAAGAATTATTATGACATCGCATAAAGACTGGATTAGTTGGGTCTTCAATTATTAAAACTCCTGGAGGAGCCGTTGGTGCAAATGAATATAGAATATATCCCTGCTGAGCTTGATTTGAATGCTCAAGATTTATTTGATAGCTTCCTTCGATAACGTCACATACTAAATTCAGGGCAATCACCGAGGATATATTTACGTTATTCGGGGCTATATGCTTCCCGCCGCCTTCTGGATCATTATTGTGTATAAGGGTTTTTATTTCCGGTGATGTTTTTTTCCATGTATCGTGAATTATTTTAAAACCAATATCGATGGTATCACTGAGAGATTTTTTTTTAATTCATTGATGTCATACCCAGGTAATTTATGTGTTGGAATATCTTCTACGCGTATCTTATAGTATTTTGCAAAGTTTATTCTATCTTCACCATCTTCTGCATTTAATACTGCTTGAATAAGTCGTGTGTGATGTAATTCTATATCGTGTATAATTTAATTTAATATTTCAATGTATTTCACCGCTTGGGATAAATCTTGAAAACTCAGCCGTAATTTATCTAAATGATTTTTATATTCTTTGTTAAAAATATCAAAATCTGTCGAGAAATAACGGAGGAGATATCCGTACCCTCCTCCCTCCTCCATTTGAAAACGCCAATTGCCTTTTTTTATGTAATTATATCTGTTAAAAATTTATTTATAGGAATATCTTCGATTGTTTTAAGTTTAAAATCATGATATGATCTATTGGTTGTAATATAATTGGATTTTTGTGGTTCATCTAATATAACAATTTCTCGTCTAAGTAGTAGTTCAGACCAACCTAACACTGATCTGATCGAACAGTTATAAATATCTACGACATATCCGGGTGATTTGATCTCGATCGCAGATGATAACGTCGGTTCACGAACCGTTATAGCGATTTTTGATTCTTTTCAAGTGATATATTTTATTCTTCGTTGTAATTCGTTATTGATTTGTTCGATTTGATATGACCCCGCTGGCAACGAGACAACGTTCCAGTCTGGAGTTCCGTCTTCACGATTTTCCCACGCGAACACCAAGGAATTATTTGGTTGTTGACCACCAAATGCTACCGATCTGATATTGGGCCAGCTATGATACACTCGAAGTTTTGCTAGCGCTATCTCTTTCATGAGAACGGGGATCGGGAAATTCACACTGAATTCAGGACGCGTTGAGGTTATTGATATCATGCTTGTTTTCACCGGTGTTGTATTTTCTGCTATTTGTTGAAGTAGTTCTTGTGACGACATTATTATTATTATTATTCCGCTCTAATTTCAGCATTGTTGATTTATACAATTGAGCCATCGCTGAAAACTCGCTATCTGATATTGTTGTGTCATCGAGTGACGATGATATCAACGAGGACAATTGCGAGAATGCGGTAGATGAAACGTGAAATTTAATTATATAATCGTGTAGTTTACTCTGGCTACACGATGATAGTTTTTTGTGATCCAGGTTAATATACTCGCGATTTTAGCCACCGCAGAAATAGAAATTGGAACTACGACCGGAGCAATCATTGTAACCGAAGATAGTATTATTCCAGCAGCAGTGATTACTCCCGACACCGAATACACGGTGACATCAACTGCGGTTATTCTTCGTTTGTATTTTTTTTAATTTTTATTTGATACTCCTCACAGCGCGAGCTGGGTTTAGTTTGAAATTCTCTGACCTGATCATAGCGATACTGATACACTGAAGGGATCGTCATTTTATTTTAAAAACGCAAGCGTTTTCAATTGTGAAATGGTGAAAATTCTTCGAATTTCAACAAGGATTTTCCTTTCAGTTTAATTGTTTACTTAAATCCACTACGAATTATATGTACCACGTTACTGAAACCCTGGCTAGATTTCTATCTGCGGTCGTTATCGTGAACTGTTCAGATACATCCTTGTCGATGATCGTTGATATTGTATTATTGACTCCAGATGAACTACTTGATGATATATTGAATTGAGTCGGTGATACTATTGTTAATCGATAAATACCCCTGACTGCTGCGGTTACACGTAAAATGATGTTTGTTGGAGTCCACGCATATGAATCGTGTTGAATCGTGTATACGATATTGTTGGTGCTCTGATGAGGAATTTTTATTTTTTCAATAACACCTATCATCCTCGTTGTATCATCCTTCATTGCGTTGTTGAATGTTTTTAGATCATCGGTGGCTTTTTTAATATCAGGAAGGGTTATTTCAATTCTATCAAAAATGGGGTTCCAATAAATTTATCAATGATGTTTTTACGAAACATTGAAAACTGTTTCACGTGTTTTTCATATTCGGATTGAAGAGTTGCTAGTTCCAACATAGAATCTTTTATCGAGGTGAGTTTTGGTGTGGTCACTGGTGGATTTCCAAAAAATTCTAGCATGGGTTTAACATTTTTGTCAATTATATTTTTGTATTGCAGTAAACAGATCAAATACAACTATATGATCGTCATACTTATCATTGAGCGATTTCAATGAATTCACCGTGTTATCGAATGTTGCTAATTGATCTGTGATCGTTGAAACAAGTACACCTGGTTTGAGTTTACCCTGATCGGAAAATAACGCGATAGTATCCTCTGCTGCGTCTCGTCGTTTAACTAAAATATCATCGAGGGAGATATTACTAGTTTTCAATTTACCCTGATGATCACCAAATATAACTCTTTCACCAGGATCAACACTTGCTAGGTTCAACGTTTCGGCTATTTCATCTTCGATTAGTTTTTTAACATCTTTGATTTCAACTCCATCAGGTTCGGGTTTCTTCAACGTTGATAAAGGTCGTCCCCAAATATCAATTATTGTTATCATAGAAATCTTTTCTCTGTTTAAATCCAACGACTGCTAGTATACTCATTCACTACTGCATGGGGTGGTTTTGATTGAGGAATCTTTGATTCCTTTGAAATAGCATCAAGTAAGTTTAATACTTCATTGCCACATATGGGTGGGTCAATCATCGTTTGTGTTGGTAACGTAGAATACCAACGGGGTATTTTTAAGCGCCTTGATAAATCAAGGATATAACGCATAAATTCTTTCGGAGGCGCTAGTCCATATGAGTCAAAATACAAAATCCCACGTGGATCAATCGCGTATGCAACCCAGTGGGTTCCAGGTCCATCACTGATATCTAGATTAATAATACCGGTTTCAACGTGATTAGGTTGTGCCGGTAACTGATCTTTCATAAAAAGACCTCTAAAGTTTTTAATCGACAGTTTTGTTAGCTGCATCAATTAAATCAAAACTGGACATTGGAAGATTTTTCACTAGTAAACAGTTCCTGGGATTCTCAAGCCGCTTCCGCTGTACCATGAATACGAGGTTCCTGATAGTCTTAGATCCTTTCCCTTTTTTTTACTAGATCCACGGACGGATCCACCTGTTGCTTTCTTTAGTGCCATTCCTGACGCGGTACCAACGGTTCCTAACGCTGCCGCTTTAGCTACCGCTGGGGCCGCTGCGGCAATCAACTCTGGAATCAACCCTAACAACGGGAATATACCACCAGTCTTTTCCATGTTTTTAATCGCGCTCGCAGAAAGAGTAACCTGGACACCTTTTTGCTACAAGTGCGTCATTGAAATGTTTTACTTGACGAGTTGTCAGCGACAGTTTATTCGCCCCGCCATTCATTTGATTAGGTTTCAGCATTATTGTGGTTCCACATTGCTTAGCTGATTTGGATTGTAATTTTTTTAAACTGACCAGGTGTCAATGTGACACTGATATTACTATACGACATTATACAAAAACAGATTGATTTTAAATCGTAAGTGATTCAATTGAAAATCAATTACGAAGTAATCAATTACGAAGTAATCAGTTACATATTTGGCAATCACAGATTTTTCACCGGTGCATCTACCAATCTCATTAGTCCACCAACACCTTCGAGTAGCATCGATTTATCACTGAGAATGACAGCAACCGCTCTGTAATTAGCAATACCACCAGGACGGGTTACACGAGCTCGGAAATGTATATCAACGACGGACTTTCTCATCAAGTCAAGATGTTCCAACGAAAAGTAATAAATCGGATACAGACTTTTAAAATCCAACTGTGATATTTGTAGACCAGTATCAACATTTTGATCGCGTCCCATATACGACAACAGGTTATGATAAACTCGTGCAATACTATTGATGTTATAGTCAAGATGTATATCCTCTGATGGTTCTTGCTGTCCGTTTATTCTCAGCGAGACTTCATTACACCCAATTTGATCAAATATAATATGAGAACGTTCTTGATTATTTAATCGCGCAGTATTCTGTAGCGCAAAAAATATATGACGTGGAGCTGAAATACCCTGTTTTGATGCTAGATGCCATGTAAGTGTACCATTAATATTAGAATCCATGGTATCTGTGGACGTTGTCAACCAACTTAATAATCTCTTCCCCCCCCCCCGTTCCATAAATGATAGTTACCGCGGTTCTGTTGACAACGACGGTGTCAACACTGGCATCCACAGTGATAGTTTTGATAAAACGACCTTACCAGCGGCAACGCCGGCATCGCGCCAGATTGCATTATCATCAGTACCCTTTCTCACTAATGCTGCTGTATGCTTTGCTCCATAGATAACTTTTCTGACGTTTCTACAAAATCCAAATATGTGATGCAACGGAATCGTGCATGAAAAATGTCGACACTGTCCCTGTAACGTTGCTACTCGTGTTGCATATCCTAGGTTTTAACCGGGAATATTATTTATGACATCAAATTCAGCAGCTGATCTTGTATATCCGGCTGGTGCTGGATCAACTGCTGTAGCTCGTGTTGCTTTTACTCTAGAATATTGGACGTGTTCAGCGTTATCAGTAATATCCTTCGCGAACATCATAGATGGACCCGCTGATCTAGTATAGTCATCAGAATATCTCGCTAACCCGATTATTCCCGTAGCAATATCAACCTCGCGTTCAATAGATTCGATTTCTCTTCCGTCAATGAGATATCTGGCACTTTCAAATAACGCCATGATGCCATTGTTAACAAAACCAACTCGGATAGTTGGGTCATTTGCATATGCTAGACCATTATGAGCAGCATCGTTTATCGTTCACCTTCGACTTCAATAAAGGCTTCACAAGGCAAAAAGTATTTACTGGTATCATGAACTTGAAGTTCGAATCTCCCCCGAAGATCAGGTTGTACGGCGTGATAGGCAAAAAATTGATAATCGCGTAAAGAATCATCCTTGAGCACTGGGGCGTCCATGTCAAATGTACTATTAGGGTTCTGTTTGAACATTTTTTTATTATATATCCGCTGGTCTAAATTGGAGGCGAAATTCGAAAAATTTCCAATCCAAGCAATTTTCACCGACGTCTTTGACATTTGTTTTAGCCACTTCCCGCTATCATATTTGCTGTTATATTATCCTGGGCGTTAGTCATCGATGATGAAATCATTGACTGTAGTTTTTCATCTACTGCGTTATTTATTATTTTACTAACACTTGCAGGCATAACCGCAGTAGATGGTAACGGTCCTGGTTTCTTTGAAAATCTATATTTTCTCCGTCGAACTAATGATGTTATTTTATCCTTCGCGGCTGAAAACGCCTTCCCGGCAAGATCACCAACAGAGCTAATACCCTTATCCCTGAGAACATCAATGGCTTTCATTGATAGTTGTTTTGCTAGTGGCGCTACTTTTGGAGCCATTCTTGAAAATAATTCCATTATAGTATTACCGAGACCATATCCATAGTAAGCTCGGTATTTTGGCAATCGTGAGTTTACCACGTAGACGTTAGTTTGTTTATCATGGTTGTAGTGTATGATCATTCTCTATTCAATTGCTATTAATCTAATCGCTATGATAACCGTCTACTAACTCTTCAATAAAATCTCGATATGTGCTGATATCCATGATACCACCTTGAAATAATCGCCTACAGATATCAGCAGCTTCATTGATTATTTCTGGTGAGTTGTTTCCAGCCTGTTTACCCCCTACAAGTACTTCTAATCGTGCTATATCACCGAGAATATTTCCAGGACAGAAACTCGAAGAGTTTCCAATGCTAGCGTTTCCACTCGAAGAGTTTCCAACTAAGCCACTACCCTTTTTTTTAGTGATACCCGTTGCACCCTTCTCAGAATCAGCCCCTGCCATTATTTGTATTTCACTTGGGATTGGGTCAGCTGTGTATACGGGTGGTGGTTGTGTGACACCTTTTACCGTGGCTAGAAATTTATTATAATCATTACTCGTTTCTCTGGTGATTTTAGTTTTCCCCCGTTTTGCTAAAAACACCTTATTTGCCCAAACGTCTAGAGTTTTCACAAAATCTTTAGACGTGTCGTCCTTTAAACACTTCTCTCTTATCGCTTTTTAAAGCTGTCTTTGGTAACTTTAACTAATTCAGAGTCTGTTTTTCCTCTGATTGTTTTTAACGCATCATCTGTAAATATATTTTCAGGAGAATAGTCAGCGCCTTGTCGTTCTTGAAATTCTCCTTGAAATTCTTCGAATTCTGGTTCAGGTGGTGGTGAAGAAATATTAATATCACCTAATCGTTCAACGTCTTCCTGAAGTTCTCGTTCTTGTTGTTCTTGTCGTCTTACAGTAGTTATTATACCACAAGGAAGTGATTTTAAAGACTTTTTTGTTTGTTTAGATCGTTTTACTATTTTGCTGTTCTAGTACCCTCCTTAGGGATATCTCCGTATATAGCTCGTTCAGTAGCTTTTTTCACATCTGTAGTTGCAGCAACAATCGGCTTAAAAAGTTGTTCAGAACCCTCTGTAAAATCAGTCTGAATTATTTGTCGTTGCTGTAACTTTTCCCGTACACTGTCACGAAGTGGTAGTAGTTTAATAATAGCATTCAGTCGCTGTTTTACGTTTCGTGTGGTCAGTGATTGTCCAATAATTATTGAAAGAGTATCACTATTGTTAAATTGCAGACAATTTCAATTTGTGAATTGCAAAGCAATTTCACTCAAAGAGTTCCCATCGTGGATTTTCAAAGCAATTCACCAAGTGATAAAAAAATACTACGGTATTTTTACAACACCGTGTGAACTGTCATTGTTGACTAAACTCACATGAATGGGCCCATTCATCGCGTTACCTGTGTACACGGAAGTTATACAAGAGGCTCTCTACGCGTGGGACTCAGCTTGCTCGATTAGAGCTTTTATCTGTTTCGCCTAGGAATTGATAAGTTTCCTTTGTTCACACTCAGCACTTAATTGCTTCCTAACATCTTCCACGACCGTGCATAATGGTACAAACACAGTAACATTTTCATGATAAACTAAACTCTCACGGATAAGGTTTTGAATGCGCTTGATTAGATAATACTGCTTCGAGAGGACATATTTTCCATTATTTTGTGCAAATTCCATATCCTCAAAATCAGTCATTATTTGATCACAATTTAACCCCGAACATAGTTGAATATTTTTATTTTGTAATTTACTAAGTTCAGAAATAATACATCCAATATTTTCAGAATTCATATTATATAGAAATATATTTGTTAAATTGCTTTGCAATTCCACAAAATGAATTCTGGACCCGCTAAGGTGTTGGTCATCTTAGCATGTCCAGAAGCTTTATGCGATTATAGGTGATAGGTATATGATGAATGCAAAGCCGTTGGAACCCCCTTGGTGTATTTATACATCAAGCGGCGTCCAGGGTTTACAATACAATGGATGACGACGGCACAACAATAGATTATAGGTGATTATGGTTATATACAATGCAATGGATGAAATACTTAATTAAGGACGGCACAACAATAGATTATAGGTATATGGTATTTACAATGCAATGGATGAATACTTAATTAAGGACGGCACAACAATATATTATAGGTGATATGGTATTTACAATGACAATGGTATTTACAATGAAAAATGACAATGGTATTTACAATGAACAATGACAATGGTATGTGAACAATGACAATGATAATGGTATGTACAATAACAATGGATGGCGGGCCATTCTACATTCAGGTACAAAATCAAACAATAAAATGAACCTGGTTTGCATGTCAATAATAACATTCACACCACGTGTGACGGTGTGATAATACCATTCAAAATACATACAGTTAGATGTAAACAAGTCGAATTTTTATACAAAAACGTTTTGAAAAAGCGGTTTTGGTTATATTCTTTGCAACTTTTTGTACCGAGGGGGGACAAATATCAAAGTATCTACCTGCTGAAGTCATAGACTGAAATATGATTTCCTCGTTGTCAGTATTAATTGACATTATCCGTCTAGGATTTTTCGAGTATTTTCCAGTCCCACCTCGTTTTGAATTATCACTCTGTGAAATAGCTTGTAAATTCGATAAAGAATTATTAGTCTTAATACCATCAATGTGATCAATAACAAAGTCATCTTTGATCAATCCGTTAAATACTTCGTAGACGAAACGGTGATTGAGATGCATTTTCCCTCCAGCAGAAAATATCAAATATCCCATACCATTATCCCACCCAACCGACTTCTTGAGTCTACAGTGTCTAACAACACCATCACGAGAGGCTTCATAATTTGCAATAACAGGATGTCGTTGAAATTCTTGGCTCATTTGTATACAATACTTATTTGTCTAATTCATTGATTGGCTGAATTATAACATTGGGAAATCTTTCTATGTAGTCCAGGGCAGTATTTATGATTTTGCAGTTGGCAACGTCATTGACGTTACCATTGACATAGTCAGGATTTTTTATTCTTTTTTTTGTCATAATAACGCTTCAACTCTCTATAACGCCTACCCCCGCAATTGATACATAACTCTGATTTGCGTCTAACACCTACCCCGCAATGGAGGCACGGGAGAGGACCATTTGAACCGTTTCTCACGCTTTGCATATGATACCCACAGAATTCATTTCTGCATGATTTGTTACACGGAGTCTTTGATCCAATCATAAGCCATTTACAATGATTCATTATATAATATACTTTTCTATTTAAATACTTGTTTTAATTATAATATGAAAGAGTTAAAGAGATTATCGAAAATTAAGCCTTTGAAAAATGCTAAACCAAAACGTCTAATAGATGATAGCATGAAGGAGTTTAAGAGATTATTGAAAATTAATCCTGGATTTAATCTCGATAGAGTATCTGTTAAACCAAAACGTCTAATAGACGATAGAATGAAGGAGTTCAAGAGATTATGGAAAATTAAGCCTGGATTTAATCTCGATAGAGTATCTGTTAAACCAAAACGTCTAATAGACGATAGCATGAAGGAGTTTAAGAGATTATCGAAAATTAAGCCTTGGGAAAATGATAGATTTAATCTCGATATGAAGGAGTTCGAGAGATTATCGAAAATTAAGAATTGGGAAAATGCTAGATTTAATCTCGATATGAAGGAGTTCGAGAGATTATCGAAAATTAAGCCTTGGGAAAATGCTAGATTTAATCTCGATAAAATCTCTGATATACCAAAAAATCTTATATACGATAGAACCATGTTGAGTAAAATCAGAGACTGCTTTAATGAATTTAAGCGCGATGGAGTATCTCATACGTGGTCGACATTTCGAATTATCAATGATGATGTCAATGTACCCAACATTGATGCTACCATGAACGACAAAAGAGCAGCTGAGATAACTTCACACCTTGGTGGGAAATCCAAGGGTGTAAAATCCAAAAGATTTTCATTGCAAAGCAATTCTCAACAGAGGTATTTTTTAAGAATAAAATTCATTATCGAAGTCGAAGGTGAATGGGTTATCAGAGATAAATTTCAACCAATCCTCAAGGATAAAAAACTGTTATTGTGAGTAGAGATTCCAAACCAGGAATTCTAACTGGAATTGACAAACCATACTACGAGAGATCTTATCCTGTAAAAGCAATCGTTTATGGAATATATCCGTTAAATGATAAACCCGATATTGCAAAACTAGCTCCTATGAAACTATCGTCGAAATCACAAAGTGATTCGACGTTGAATTGTGTAGCAACACGGGTAATGGAACACTTCACAAATGTGAACTGACAGTGAAACAGCACGGTGCAACGATTTCGGACATAGCTAAATTAGAAGCATCTTTAAAATTCCCAATATCAGTAACGACAATAACCGGAGAAGTATTATACGAACCGAAATATCAATCGCGAGGAGCTCCAATTAAAATTATTGATCATAACAAACACGCGTGGACGGATGCAGTAACAATATTTCCACGAGATAGAACCGTGAGATATATCCCCGAGGAATTTTCCGGGGAATCCATCAGGGATGTTTTCTATGAAGAGAAATTATTCGAATCTATTCATGCGTTATGTAAGAATGATCCTGTGTCAGTGTGGTTACTTAGAAGTAATGAAGATCCCGAAATAGGATTTGATCAATTTGTAAGACCAAATGGTGAATTATATCGCGTTGAAGAGTTAGATAACAGAATGAGAAAAATCGCTAATGAATTTTCATCGGAGAGTTTCCATGAAAAACTACTCACGGATAGTTTTACTATTCCATCAGTGGTAGGTCAATTTGCAAGAGAAAAAAACTCATGGCGTCCAACACGATGTGATTTTCTCGAGGACATTAAATTGAGTTGCGTCGAATTTGGTCATTAAGGACTGTGGAATACAAAATACTCATGTGATGGTATGATTTCAATTGATATATCCGCGTGTTATCCTGGACGTTTTCTCGGGTATGGAGAATGCTCTGATTATTTTAAACGATTTGGACACCCCACACATGAAATGACTCGTGTTGCGATTAATGGGCCATTACCCGATTTTGATTTAACCGGATTCGCTCGTGTGATATCATTTGAACTCGCTACAGGGTTACATCCGTGTAGTTATCTTTGGATTGGTAGACACCTACCTGTGAAACATCGGATGCCAATTGTGTTATTGCGGTATATGATTGATTGTGAGATGTTACAATCGTTGATTGTCGGTGAAGCTATTATATGCTATCGCGCGCAGAAGGATGTTTGGTTACCGCAACCCGATTTAAATCGTATAATTAGCGAACAGCGAGAGCATTTTCCAGATTTCAGTGAGGAAGAAATCATGAAATTGTCTAAGAAGTTATTTGAAATTAAAAACAAAGAAGCCAAAGATTTCGGACGAGAAATAATTGGTAAATTCACTCAAGGTGGAAGATATGACAATGCAAAATACTCTTCGAGGGTGATCATAGACAACGCAGAATACGATTTTATTGTAGCGGATTTAACGAAACAGGGAAAACTTGTATCCCGTAGGGATGTTTTTCTATCCAATGGTGAGAAATTGGGTACGGTTGTTACCTACTGTGATGGATATAATTCCCAGTACACACATTTGAGAAGTTCTATGCTTGCCTATGCTTCTATTAATCTATTTTCGATGATAAATAGATTTCCTAATACCGCGGTTAGAGTAGCTACTGATTCGATGTATATACACAATAAATACAAATCGGATGTAGCGGCATTCACAGATCCCGAGGAAAATTGGGGACGTTGGCGATTTAAAAAGGAAACACTACATGAGTATTGTAAATCAGCAGACGTTGCCATGGATGATAAATATCTTTGTTGTAACCGTATTGAAATTCAATCAGAATTTTCTAATGCACCACCTGTCTCTGATCCGATATGTAGATACAAGACAGTTTATTTGAACGGTTGTGGTGGGTCAGGAAAGACAACTCGTGCAATTGAATTATTTCGTCGGTCAACCATGATTGTGTTACCACCAACTCACAGACTCACCAGAGAGATGATAGCGCGGGGAGTAAAAGCCTGTACTTATTACAGCTTCTTTCGATGGAAAGGCGATACATGGACTCCTAGTCGAATGGGCGATAAATTCATTCCTGAAATCATAATCTGGGATGAAATATGCACTGTATCGTTGAGAGTATTACAGACATTTCTTGAATGGTTGTTAAACAAAAACACAAAAGTCGTTTTGTGCGGTGATCACGGCCAACCACCACCATTTGTTGGAGGATCTCCACATGAATGGCTAAAGGGTTTTGTAGATTATTACGAAGAAATTACCACTGATTATAGATCACTTGATGAACAATAACAAGAGTTCAAAGCGCTAGTTAGATTACATCCGGATAAAATCCAATGTGAAATAGCGCGTGAAATAATTTCGGAAACTCCCATGAATGATTTTTAGGAAACGTGGAGACCAAATGATTTGATAATCGCAAGTAGAAAAATAGTCAGAAACGCACTTCAGATGAAGTTATTTGAAACGCATAAAGAAAAATTTGCAACACTTTCAGTGCCATTATGTTATAGGCCTTCGGATACACTAAAACAGAATATTGAAGATGATATTCCAGGACAGCGTGAAAAGCAGAATTTAGTGTTAAATGATATTGTGCTGGTTGATATCAGCGTCGTCGAAGATGCATTACGCGCTGATAAATCCCCGTGGACGTTAGGATACGCAGCAACGATACACTCTTCACAAGGATTAACTATCACAATTATTTGGATGGTAGATAATCGCATTGAGTGGTCGAATTTAATTTATCTTGCAGTGTCTCGAACACGGAGAATAAATCAACCTCGAAGAATTGTCCTTGAAAATCCTACGGATAATGCAATAAATGATATTGTCACTGGTGATATCATCGAGGATATAATCAGACAAAAACTATGGTTATAAACAACAGGATAAAAAAACAACGACAATTTGACATTGATGCTGAATTAATAATTAAGCTGAAGCAACAACAGAATAATCACTGCGCGAGTTGCAATTGTATAATGAGCTGGAGTTGGTCGGATAAAGACCCTCGGCAATTTACCGTAGACAGAAAAAATAACAACATTGGTCATACCAACGACAATGTGATGTTGACTTGTCTTGAGTGCAACAGACGCATCGGCGCTAGTTAAGACTACGCGGTGGTAATTGAGTATCCTCTGGTATCACTTGTAGCTGTTGTCGAGTAAATCCTCGCTGAGGAGCAGTTGAATCCAGTCTATAGATTGCTGGTCTACCCGTAGATCGTGGTATACCGGATATCTTATGCGTCGTGACACTCCAAATAGGATCGGTAGCTCTTTTTTACCACCTTCAAGCTCTCCTGGTTCGTATAAATACCTAACAGTGACATTACTACCAAGAATTGATTCTTTGAAATCTTTTTGTGAAATCCCTTGGATTTCCATTTTTGGCATAGACGCTTTCTTAATCGCATTGACAGGTTTCATGTTGATTGTTCTAGTAATCTCATTATTCAGCGCGGTAACTACACCTGGTAATCTCTTGACCCATTCACGGGATCTTTTATCCTGAATAAACTCCTTCGCGTATTGATATCCAAATAACCGCTCTGCAAGAGTCCGATTAAATCGTTCCACAATTGCCTGATCGCGATGTAATGCAGTATGTCCCCGTCTGATGGTGACATTGTAATGTTTCATCTCTAATAAAATAACCCCTTGAAATTCCTTGCCAGGATCAACTTGTAACAGATTTGGCCAGCGTAGTGGACCTCGTCGATAAATCCTTTCAAATGCAGAAGCTACTTCAGGTGATGATTTTGTCTTCAGTGGTTCTGCTTGTTTGTATCGACTCGCAACATCAACTAACGTTAACGCGTATTTGTAACCGTTGTCATGTGGTAAAAATAGTATATCAGCTTGATGAACTTCATTGGGTCCTGTAACATCAAAATGCGAGTAATTAATTCGTTTAGGCAGGGGTAGATAAATGTGCCATATCGCCTGTTTAGATAACCAATCCGCCGCAGTGGGTTTTTTCACCTTTGATGCGCTAGCGAGTTTACTGATTGCTGCCTTGCCTCTCCACTATCCCCTCGGAGAATAATAAATATATTCCATATTATTAATTACTAGCACCTAACATCAATTTACCTTTCATAGCGGATTTATCAACCACGAAGCTAATTTTTCTTTGAAGGATTTATCAGGAATAGCATTTAACGCATGAATTAATTTCACATCTGCGTGATGTCTATGTTGAAGGTTGCTGCTTTTATAAGCAGCATCATGAACGTGACACGCCTTATCAATAGCGTTTATTGGATATTCATCGGGTCAGGGTTGGTTTTGGTCATCGAGTCTGATATCTAATCGTGTTCCCGGTCCACAATAACTATACCCTGGAAGGTGCTTTTCTCCTGAGTATTTTGCCCACGGTCTTCCTGGGAGTTTCACTAACTTGGCTGCAATATCACCTCCTCGTTTTTTTTTTAAAGGTTTCGTGGAAACAAATCTAAATTTCTTCGTACAACATTGTACGCATTTACCAGAAAGCGCTGATCGATTATTTTTCGTTGTAATCGTCGTCAAGTCATTTGTGCCAGTACGCGTCTTACATTTAACACAATATAGATCTATAATTTATATATAACAGCATGAATGTAATTGATTATTCAGCTACGAGACAACGATAACCTATTAAACACCATGCAATGTTACCAAATTCTATTCGCGCGATTATTATCGGACCATCTGGAAGTGGTAAAACACAATTGCTACTTAATTTGATAACGAGATGGATGATGTGGGATAAGTTGTATTTGATTGCTCCGAGCGTAGATGATCAACGATGCTATGAAGTGTTAAAAGATTTTAACGAAACCGCGCGAGAAATTAACGGCCATGATGTTATTGAGTTTATAACCGATATCGAAGAGGCACCTAACATTGACTCCATCGACGGAAGTATTAACAATTTAGTCATATATGATGATACCATGTTAGATAATCAAAAGAATCCTGCTAGGATATTTTCCAGAGGCAGACATAAAAACACCGACGTGATATAGGTCACTCAACGTTACACTCAAATACCAAAAGTGATCAGAGAAAACTGCAATATGATATGTGTATTTAACGGAGTTGATACACATACTCATAGAAATATTTGGCAAACTTGGTGCTGCGGTGATATGGATCATAATCAATTTAGAAATTTCTTTAGCCGCGCTCAGACAATCCCACATGTATTTGTGACGATAAATTTATCAGACCCTCGGACGAGATATCTTGTCGGACTTGATCAAATATTTAGTTAGCGTATAGCAGCAGAGAGGGTGAACGGCAACGACAATTGCGTCTTTGTTTTTACCCTTGGGAAGCCTCAGACCAAATCAGACGCAATCCACGTTCTCACCTTATCGTGAAAAATCTAAGCAGCAGAGAGGGTGAACCTCAACTTTCCGGCAAAAAAAAATCGATTGAAACCCTCAAAACGAAGAATAGAGCCTTCCTTCGAAATCTCATTTAACCAAAATTGATTGAAAAATCTCATATTTTAACTAAAAAAAATATCTCCATTTGCCATATGGAGATTTTACGATTTTTCAATCGATTTTTTTGTCGCAACTTGTTGTCTGTCATTCACCCTCCCTGCTGCTATGGGTTAATAATTTTTGTACGATGAAAATCACTAAGATCTCACAAACAGACTAATCGCTAACACCTCCTCTTGTAGATCAAACAAATTATTTGACTGGTCTGTGAGTTTGAAATTAATTCTCGTTAGCGAATCATTATGGCATCGCATATAGACTGGATTAACCGGATTCTCAATAATTAACCATCCTGGAGGAACTGTTGGTGCAAATGAGTATAGAATATACCCTTGCTGAGCTTGATTTGATCGTTCGAGATTAATTTGATAACTTCCTTCGATTACATCGCATACTAAATTGAGCGCAATCACCGATGAAATATTCACGTTGAACGGAGCGATATGTCTGCCGCCACCGTCTGGATCATTATTGTGAGTCAGGATTAATAAATTTTTCATTAGTTTCCTTTTACATGCGTCATAGATTATTTTAAAACCAATATCGATGGTGTCGTTAAGTTGTTTCTTTAATTCTGGTACATTATATCCTGGTAGTTTAAATGTTGGAATATCTTCAACGGGGATTTTATAGTCTGTTGCAAAATTTGTTCTCGTTGTGGGGTGTTCATTATCGAGTATAAATCGAATAATTCGTAAATTAAATTTTTCCATATCGTCGATAATTTTGTTACATGTTTATACGACGCTTATAAATTCATCTCGAGTGAGAGTACCGGATTTAAGAGATTTTAGTAACAGTGAAAAATCCTTATTCATCGCTGTCAAATTTTCACTTATTCTATATTCGTTAACAAAATGATACACACTCGATTGTCCACTCCCCACAAAATGTTGGCGCATTGACCCAAAAAATTATACACTGAACTCTTTATAACTTTTTATTGGATTATCGGGTTTTATTTTGTCTGTGACATAGTCAGATTTTTTAGGTTCGGGTGATACAACAACGATTCCCTGAGGTGGGTTTTCAGGCCATCCTAGCACGGTTCTGATTGAGCTGTTAAAGATATCTACGACGTATCCTTCTGTGCTTATTTCAATTGCGGATGATAGCGTGGGTTCATGAACCGTTATAGCGATTTTTGATTCTTTTCCAGTAATCGATTTTATTCTACGCGCGAATTCATCATTGATTTGTTCAATTTGATATGATCCTGTTGGTATTGAAACGACGTTCCAGTCTGGAGTCCCGTCTGGTTTATTCTTATTCGCGAACACCAGTGAATTATTCGGTTGTTGACCACCAAATGATTTTGATCTGATATTAGGCCAACTGTGATACACTCGTAGTTTTGCTAGCGCTATCTCCTTCACGGGGACTGGGCTAGGGAAATTCACACTTTCACACTAAACTCGGGTTTCGTTGATGTTATTGATATCATGCTTGTTTGTACTGGGTTCGTGTTCTCCACTATTCGTTGAAGTAATTCCTGCGGTGTTGTCATCGTTGCTATACTCATGCTGTCGCTCTAATTTTGACATCGCGGAATCAAAAATACTGACCATCACTGAGAACTCAGTATCCGATATCGTTGATGTTATTGAGATCATTCTGGTTTTTGGGTTTGTGTTTTCTATTACCATCGGTGTTGTCATCGTTGCTATACTGTTGTTGTCGCTCTAATTTTGATATCGCGGAATCAAAAATACTGAGCATCGCTGAGAACTCACTATCTGATATAATTGTATTATTGAGTGACGACGATATCATCGAGGATAATTGCGAGTACGCGGTTGATACAATATGAAATTGAATTAAGTAATCTTGCAGTTTACTCTGGCTGCATGATGATATCTTTTTTGTTATCCCGGTTGATATAGCCGCGATTGTAGCCACCGCAGAAATGCAAATTGGAACTACGACCGGGGCAATCATTGTAACCGATGCTAGTATTATTCCGGCGCCAGTGAGAACGCTTGACACCGAGTACACAGTAATATCAATCGTGGTGATTCTTCGTCGGTATTTTTTTATTTTTATTTGATACTCCTCGGCGAGGATTTTGAATCTAGTTTGAAATTCTCTGACCTGATCATAGCGACATTGCGTTGATGAAATCATTTTTGTTTTAAAAACGCAGGCGTTTTCAATTGTGAAGTTCGAAGGATTTTCCTTTCAATTGAAACCACTAGCGGTTTTATTATTTACTTAAATCCGCTACGAATTCCAAATACCACGTTATTGAAACCCTAACCAAATTTTTATCAGTAGATGTTATCGTGAACAGTTCAGTTGTATCCTTGTCGATGATCGTTGAAATCGTATTGTTGACTCCGGATGAACTCGACGATGAAATATTAAATTGAGTCGTTGTCACTAGTGTTAATCGATAAATACCCTTGACGGTTGCAGTGATATCTAATTTGTTGTTTGTAGGTGTCCACGCAAATGATCCGTGTTGGATCGTGTATACTACGTTATTAGTTTTCTCATGAGGAATTTTTGCCTTTTCAATGATTGTTAACATCCTCGGAAAATCAGTTTTGATATCTTCGATGAAGTTTTTCGTCTCATCAATAAATGTTTTAATTTCAGCGATAGATGGTGTAACTACCATTGGAGACCCAAAGAACTTATGAACGACATTTCTACGAAAAGTATTATAATTTTTCAAATGATCATCCAGATTACGGTCGTGGGCGGCAATTGCGTCGGTGATCGTAGACACAAGTGCGCCTGGTTTAAGACGTTCGCCGCTGGAATACAGCGCAATAGAGTTTTCAGCGGCGTTTTGTTTGTTTAACCAAAATATCATCCAACGACACATTACTAGTTTTCAATTTACCCTGATCGGAAAATAACGCGATAGTATTTTCGATTGCGTTTTGTTGTTTAACCAAAATATCATTCAACGACACATCACTAGTTTTCAATTTACCCTGATCGGAAAATAACGCGATAGTATTCTTGATTGCGTTTTGTTGTTTAACCAAAATATCATTCAACGACACATCACTAGTTTTCAATTTACCCTGACTATCTTGAAATACAACTACTTCGTTCGTTTCAACACTTGTTAAATTTAACGTCTCAGCTATTTCATCTTCGATTAGTTTTTTTTTATATCACCGGTTGCAACACCATCCGGTTTAGGTTTCAGAGGTCTTCCCCAAATATCAATCATATTATTGTAAAACTCTTTCTCTCTCTAAAAAGCGATTGCTGGTGTATTCATTTACGACAACATGCGGTGGTTTTCCCCTTGGGTTACCCAAATAGTTAGAAATAGCATCCAGAACATTTAATACTTCGCTGCCGCATATTGGTGGATCAATCATCGTTTGTGTTGGTAGCGTCGAATACCAAGTCTTCATTCGAAACGTTTTTATATAATTCATAAACTCTTTTGGCGGGGCTTATCCATATGAATCAAAATAGACAATCCCACGTGGACCAATAGCGTATGCAACCCAGTGAGTTCCAGGTCCGGTGCTCTTATCGAGATTAATGATGCCTGTTTCAACACTATTGGGTTGTGCTGGTAATTGATCTTTCATAAAGACACCTCTGAAGTTTTTTATGGCGAGTTTTTTAGCAGCATCGAGTAAATCAAAATTGGACATAGGCACTAGTAAACTGTTCCTAGTCTTAGACCCTTTCCGCTGTACCACGAATACGGGGTTCCTGGTAGTCTTAGACCCTTTCCGCTGTACCACGAATACGGGGTTCCTGGTAGTCTTAGACCCTTTCCCTTTTTTTATACCCCTTCCCCGTTGCTTTCTTTAATGCCATTCCTGCCGCGGTACCAACAGCCCCTAACGCTGCCGCTTTAGCCACCGCTGGGGCTGCTGACGCAATCATCGCTGAAATCGCAGCTAATAACGGGAATATACCGCCTGTTTTTTCCATGTTTTTGATAGCAGTTGCAGAAATAGTAATCTGGACACCTTTTTTTGCTACAAGTGCATCATTGAAATGTTTTACTTGACGAGTTGTCAGCGATAATGTATTCGCCCCGCCAGTCATTTGATTGGGTTTTAGCGTAATTGTGGTTCCACATCGCTTAGCTGATTTGGATTGTAATTTTTTTAATTGACCAGGTGTCAAAGACACATTGATATGACTATACGACATAATACAACATAATAGATTAATTCTAAATCGAGGATTTTCAATCATAGATTTTCTACTGGCGCATCTACCACTCTCATTCTGCCTCCAACACCTTCAAGTAGCATTGATTTGTCGCTGAGAATGACAGCAACCGCTCTATAATTAGCAATAGCACCAGGGGTTACATTAGCTCTAAAGTGTATATCAACGACGGATTGTCTTGTCAAATCAAGATGTTCCAGCGAAAAGTAATAGATCGGATATAAACTCTTAAAATCCAATTGTGATATTTGCAGACCAGTATGGACATTTTGATCGCGTGCCATAAAGGACAGCAATCTATGATACACGCGTGCAATATGATTTTGACCGTAATCGAGTTGCACATCTTCGGATGGTTCCTGCTGGCCGTTTATTCTCAGCGAGACGTCTTTAACACCTAATGGATCAAATATCATATGACTGAAACATTGATCGCCAACTCGTGTGTTATCCTGTAACGCTACAAATATATGACGTGGAGCTGAAACAACCTGTTTTGATGCTAGATTCCACGTGAATAATCCGTTGAGACTCGATTGTTTAACATCTGTACTCACGGTTAACCAACTTAGTAATGATTTTCCTCCTTGGTCCATAAATGATAGTAATCGTCCTTCAGCGGTGATTGATGGAGTCAACATTGGCATCCACAATGATATTTTTGTTAAAATAACTTTACCGGCATCAGCATTTGGATTTGCATTGTCTGTTGGAATCCTCCAAATTGCGTCATTATCATCACCCTTTCGTACAAGCGCTACTGTATGCTTCGCCCCGTAGATAACTTTTCGGACGTTTCTACAGAATCCGAATATGTGATGCAGTGGAATAGCGCATGAAAATGATTTACGAGCCCCTTGCAACATTGAAATACGTGCTGAGGCTCCTAGATTGAAGTTAGGATCGTCGCTTATAATCATATCCTCGGCATCAATATTAGCAGTGCCAGCATTATTCTTTGGTCGTCTTACAACAAATTGAATTCCTCCAGCGGTATTTTTAACATCTTTTGCAAACATCATAGAAGGTCCCGCCGATCTTGTATAATCATCAGAATATCTCGCTAACCCGATTATTGTTGTAGCCACATCAACATCGCGATATATCGACTCGATTTCTTTTCCATCGATGGGATATCTTGCACTCTCAAATAACGCCATAATACCATTATTGACAAAACCGACTTCAGTATCAGCAGGATACGGTGCTTCAGCAGCTGTTACGAGTTCTCCTTCTACTTCGATAAACGCTTCACAAGGCAAAAAGTATTTACTGGTATCATGGACTTGAAGTTCAATTCGCGATCGACTATTTGGGTCTATTGCATGATAGGCGTAATATTGATGATCGCGTACAGAATCATCCTTGCCAACTGGGGCGTCTATATCAAACGCTGGATCATGTGACTTTTTGAACAATTTATTCTATTTATCAGAGTCTAAATCGTAAAAGATTTTCATCGTCGTGGTTTTATAAAGCCGCTTCCTGCTATCATATTTGCGTCGGGAGTTATCAACGATGCTAGTTTTTCATCTACTGCGTTATTTATAATTTTACTAACACTCGCAGGCATTTCCGATGTAGACGGTAACGGTTTCTTTGAAAATCCTTTGGATTTTCCCCGTGATTTCGCTAGCGATGTTATTTTCTTCTTCGCGGCTGAAAACGCTTTTCCGGCAAAATCTCCAACAGCACTAATACCCTTATCACGAATAACATCAATTGCTTTCATTGATAATTGTTCAGCTAACGGCATCACTTTTGGAGCCATTCTTGCAAAGAACCCAGCAATGGTATTACCTAAACCATCACCATAGTACGCTCTATAAACTGGAAACCGTGAATTAACTACATAGACAGGGATTGGTTTATCATGGTTGTAGTGTATGATCATTATTTGAAATCACAAACAATTTTTCAATTGTAAAACAATTTGTCAATTGTGAATTCAGTCACTGTGATAATCCTCCACTAACTCGCCAATGAAATCTCGGTATGTGCTGATATCCATGATACCACCTTGAAATAATCGTCTACATATATCAGCTGCTTCATTAATTATTTCCGGTGAGTTATTTCCACCTCGGAACCCTCCTACAAGAACTTCTAATCGTGATATATCACTGAGAACACTACCAGGACAGAAACCCGAAGAGTTTCCAACGCTAGCGTTTTGCAATCCACTTCCGCTATAACCAGTTGCTTCATCCAGTTCTTCTAAATCGGTTTCTTGGAAATAATCAAGAACATCATCATCTCGATCAGGTGGTAGTTGTTGTTTTTTAGGTGAAAAAGATATTTTCTTTGCAGGTTGCTGTCGCTTTAATGGCAATTTTCGTGGTTTTTGTTGTTGTTTAAACTCTTCGTATCGTTCATACACTTTATCCACCGCATTGGTATATTCAATGTATGATGCACTATCTGTCTTAATTTGACTTGTTTTAGTTTTGATTTTGTAGAATATATCAGCCCAATGATCTAAATTCTTAACAAACTTTTGATGTTTTGGTTTCAACATATTTTTCCTGTTTTCATAAGTCGTAACAACAAGCGCAGGAATTCCTGTTGGATCAGTCTTATCGATTTCTGCTAACCCCGCCTCGTTAAACCTCATGCGTAAATCGTTTACTGTTCTTTTTGATTCCATTTTTTGCATAGCCTGTTTTGTTTGTTCAGTTTTCGCTGCTATTTTTTCAAGTTCACCGATAACAAATTTCCCCGTCTCGGGAACATCTCCTAATATAGCACGCTCTACCCCTTTCGTTGATGTGGTTACTGGTTTAAACAATTCTTCAGATCCCACAGCAAAATCAGTTTGTAAACTCTGTCGTTGTTGCAGTTTATTTCTTACAGAGTCGCGAATTGGTATAAATCTCTTGATTGCGTCTAGTCGTTCACGAGCCAATTGGGTCGTTAATGCTTCATTGACCATTATTTGAAATCGCAAACAATTTTTCAATTGTAAAACCTGACCTAACAGACGAAAACACTTCGACACGTCGGATGATTTTAAACACGATCATGGAAGTCTTTAACAGCATTATCATTGATGTGGAAAGTGTGGAAATTGTATTTAAAATAATTAATATCACACTTACCACACTTTTTGTTACATGTCAGACATGTCAGATGATTTTTAACACCACCGTAGAAGTCTTATTTGGTTGTTTCAACAGCTCTATCATTGATGGCGCAAGTGTCAGATTTCTTAATAAAATATCAATTATGACACTTGCGCCATTCAATTTTTTGATCAATCGGAATCATCATATCGACTAAACCATCCATTAACGGCCTATCAATTTTGACATTTTCAATAAAAAAATGCTAAAAAATGAAAATCTCTCTGAGGACGGTCACAATCAAAAAATGACAAAATCTCTTTGAGGGTCGGTCACGGACATAATCTCTTTGAGGGTCGGTCACGGTCAAAGTCGTTCATTTTCTTGAATTAACGCTCTTAAGTTTCTAACTTTAGAATTGACATCCTTTTTCAATTCGTATTCGTTACCTAATTCTTTTCGTATTTGTTCAACGATAGTGAATAACGGGACAAACACACACTGGAAAATGAAAGAGAGTCTCGAATAGAATTCTGAATTTTTTTGATTAGCGCATATTTCTTGGGTAGCATATACTTTTTAGTGTTAACTCCGTATTCTATGCCCTGAAAATCTGACATGATTTGATCAGGATTTAAACCATCTGATAGTTTGATATCCTGACTTTTTAATTTTAAGATTTCATCAATAACGCTATTCATTTTTTCAGAATTCATATTCTATGGTGATTACATATTTTTAAATGAAAAATATGACGCATCAGACATAACTAAATTTAATTTTCTGTCCGTTCTTTTTTGAAATGGCCGTCTTGGTTATTCCCTCTGCAACGTTTTGAACAGAAGGTGAACAAATATCGAAGTGCCTACCGGCGCTAGTTATTGATGAAAATACTTTTTCCTCATTAGTTATTATATTAAAAGATTTCACAGGTCTCGCTTTTTTCTAGTATTTCCCAGTCCAACCTCGTTTGGAATTCTCACTTGGGGTAACACCTTGCAGATTTGATAAAGAATTGTTCTTCGGATTAGAATCGATATGATCAATAACAAAATCACCCTCGATCAATCCATAAAAGCATTCAAATACGAAACGATGATTGTGATAAGTTTTCTTTTCTTTCCTCCCCCATACAGTAAACCTCAAATACCCTTGATTAGTCACAACACCAACTGATTTCTTCAGTCTACGGTTTCTTAAGATACCATCACTGGATGCTTCATAATTTGTAATCACAGGGTGTGGTCTGAATTCTTGGTTCATTTATATACTATACTATTGTTTGTCTAATTCATTGTTTGGTCTAATGATTACATCTTTGGAGAATCTTTCAATGTAGTCTTGGGAAGTTCTTATGACTTTGTCGCTGACAGAGTCGAGGTCAGAATTTTTGATTGCAAATTCATATGATTTTCCATTTTTGATTCTTTTGTCATAATAACGCTTCAATTCCTTATATCGTTTACCACCACAAATCAGACATAACTGCGATTTCCCCCTGACCCCAATCCCACATCGTATGCAGGGTAACGGACCAAGGCTTCCACGACGAAAGCTTTGCATATGATATCCACAGAACTCCTTTCTGCATGATTTGTTACACGGAGTCACTGATCCAATCATGAGCCATTTGCAGTGATTCATTATATATAAATCTTTCATTTAAATGCTTGTTTTAATAATAATATGAAGAAGTTTGAGAGATTATCGAAAATTAAGCCTTGGAAAAATGCTCAATTCAATCCTGATAAGGAGTTTAAGAGATTATTAAAAATTAGTCCTAGATTTAATCTTGATAAACCAAAAAAACGTCTAGTGGACGGCAACATGAAGGAGTTTAAGAGATTATTGAAAATTAGTCCTAGATTTAATCTCGATAAACCAAAAAAACGTCTAGTGGACGGCAACACGAAGGAGTTTAAGAGATTATTGAAAATTAGTCCCAGATTTAATCTCGATAAACCAAAAAAAGTCTAGTGGACGGCAACATGAAGGAGTTTAAGAGATTATTAAAAATTAGTCCTAGATTTAATCTCGATAAACCAAAAAAACGTCTAGTGGACGGTAAACCAAAAAAACGTCTAGTAAACGGTAAACGAAAAAAAACGTCTAGTGTACGGCAACACGAAGGAGTTTAAGAGATTATTAAAAATTAGTCCTAGATTTAATCTCGATAAACCAAAAAAACGTCTAGTAAACGATAAACCAAAAAAAACGTCTAATGAAGAAGTTTGAGAGATTATCGAAAATTAATCCCTGGAAAAATACTAATATTAATCTCGATCGAGTCTCTGATACATCAGAACGTCTAATCGGTGATAGAACTATACTGGATACACTCGGAGAGGGTTTTAATGAATTCTACCGAGACGGTGCAGCACACTGTTGGTCGACATTTCGAATTATTGATGAAGATGTCAATGTACCAATCATCGATGCTACTATGAATGATGAAAGAGCAGCCGAGATAATTTCACACCTTAGTAGGCCAAGCAATTCTCAACAGAAGTATTTTTTCAGAATAAAATTCATTATCGAAGCCGAAGGCAAATGGATTATCAAGGATAAATTTGAACCAATCCTTAGGAATAAAAAAGCTGTCATTATGAGTAGAGATTCCAAACCAGGAATTCTAGCTGGAATCGACAAACCATACTACGAGAGATCTTATCCTGTAACAGCAGTCGTTTATGGAATATACCCGCTAAATGATAAACCCAATATTGCAAAACTAGCTCCTATGAAACTATCTTCGACGTTGAATTGTGTAGCAACACGGGTAATGGAACACTTCACAAATTCACCCCGAGGAAATAAACTAACTGATCTGCGACGTAGGAAAATAACCGAATGGGAACTGACAGTGAAACAGAACGGTGCAAAGATTTCTGATATAGCTAAATTAGAAACATCATTAAGATTCCCAATAACCGTTATGACGATAACCGGAGAAGTATTACACGAACCGAAATATAAATTACAAGGAGCGCCAATACAAATTATTGATCATAACGAACACACGAGGACACCTGCAGTAACAATATTTCCACGAGAACGAACCGTGAGATATATCCTATGCAATTAACGCGTTATGTAAAGATGATCCTGTGTCAGTCTGCCTACTTAGTAGTGCTGGTTCCGAATTAGGATTCGATCAATTTGTAAGACCAAATGGTGAATTATATCGCGTTGAAGAGTTAGATACTAGAATGAGAAAAATCGCTAATGATTTTTCACCGGAGAGTTTCCATGAAAAACTATTGACGGATAGTTTTACTATTCCGTCAGTGGTAGCTCACTTTGCAAGAGAAAAAAACTCATGGCGTCCAATACGAAGTGATTTTCTCGAGGACGTTAAATTGAGTTGCGTCGGATTTGGTCATGGAGGACTGTGGAATACAAAATACTCACGTGATGGTATGATTTCAATTGATATATCCGCGTGTTATCCTGGAAGTTTTCTCGGGTATGGGGAATGTAGTAACTATTTTAAACGATTTGGACACCCCACGCATGAAATGACTCGTGTTGCAATTAATGGTCCATTGCCTGATTTTGATTTAACTGGATTCGCTCGTGTGATATCATTCCAATTAGCTACAGGGTTACATCCGAGTAGTTATGTTTGGCTTGGTAGACACATGTCTGAAAAACACTGGATGCTAGTAGTGTTACTACGGTATATGATCGATTGTGGTATGCTAATATCGTTGATTGTCGGTGAAGCGATTATATCCCATCGAGCTCAGAAAGAAGTTTGGCTACCACAACCCCATCTAGATCAAGTAATTAATGAAATACGAAAACAATTTCCTGATCTCAGCGAGGAAGAAATCATGAATTTGTCTAAGGAGGTATTTGAAATTAAAAAACAAGAAGCAAAAGATTTTGGACCAAGAATCATCGGTAAATTTACCCAGGGTGGAAGATACGACAATGCAAAATACTCTTCGCGGTTGATCATAGACGTCGCTGAATACGATTTTATTGTAGCGGATTTAACGAAACAGGGAAAACTTGTATCCCGTAAGGATGCTTTTCTATCCAATGGTGAGAAATTAGGTACGGTTGTTACCTACTGTGATGGATATAATTCCCAGTACACACACTTAAGAAGTTCTATGCTAGCCTATGCTTGTATTAATCTATTTTCGATGATAAATAGATTTCCTAATACCGCGGTTAGAGTAGCCACTGATTCGATGTATATACATAATAAATATAAATCAGCTGTAGCGGCATTCACAGATCCCGAGGAAAATTGGGGACATTGGCGATTTAAAAAGGAAACACTACATGAGTATTGTGAATCCGCAGACGTTACCATGGATGATAAATATCTTTGTTGTAACCGTACTGAAATTCAATCAGAATTTTCTAATGCACCACCGGTATCTGATCCCGTATGTAGATACAAGACAGTTTATTTAAACGGTTGGGGTGGGTCAGGAAAGACAACTCGTGCAATCGAATTATTTCGTAGAAACGCTTGCGTTTCCAAGTCAAACATGATTGTGCTAACACCAACTCACAGACTCGCCAGAGAGATGAAACAACGAGGGGTAAATGCCTGTACTTACCACAGTTTCTTTCGATGGAAGGGTGACAAATGGACTCCTGATCGAATGGGTGATAAATTCATTCCTGAAATCATAATCTGGGATGAAATATGCACAGTATCATTAGATGTATTGCAAACATTTCTTGAGTGGTTGTTAAACAAAAACACAAAAATCGTTACGTGCGGTGATCACGGCCAACCTCCACCATTTGTTGGTGGATCTCCACATGAGTGGCTAAAGGGTTTTGTAGACTATTATGAAGAAATTAACACTGATTATAGATCACTTGATGAACAATTACGAGAATTTAAAGCGCTCATTAGATTACAACCGGATGAAATCCAATGCGAAATAGCGCGTGAAATAATTTCAGAAACTTCCATGAATGATTTTTGGGAAACGTGGAGACCAAACGATTTGATAATTGCGAGTAGAAAAATTGTCAGAGACACACTTCAGATGAAGTTATTTGAATTGCATAAAGAAAAATTTGCAACACTTCCAGTACCGTTATGTTATAGGCCTTCGGATACACGAAAACAGAATATCGAAGTTGATATTCCAGGACAGAGTGAAAAACAAATTCTCGTATTAAATGATATTGTGCTGGTTGATATCAGCGTCGTTGAAGATGCATTGCGCGCTGATAAATCCCCGTGGATGCTAGGATACGCAGCGACGAAACATTCTTCACAGGGATTGACTATCACAGACACAATTGTTTGGATGGTAGATAATCGCATCGAATGGTCGAATTTAGTCTATCTCGCAGTATCCAGAGTACGAAAAATAAATCATCTTCGAATAATTATCTTGACAGACTCAGGCGATGATGACACCATAATAGATGATGCTAGCATCGTTGATGTTAAAACTATTGATAAAAAACTATCCGGTTACAAACAACAAGCCAAAAAAAAAAACAACGAGAATTTGATATTGACGCTGAATTAATATTCGCTTTGAAGAAACAACAAAATAATCACTGCGCAAGTTGCAATTGTATAATGCGTTGGCAGTATTCGGATAAAGATCCTCGCCAATTTACCGCAGACAGAAAAAATAACAGTCTCGGTCATGTCAGAAACAATGTGATGTTGACTTGTCTTGAGTGTAATAGACGCAACGGCGCTAGTTAAGACCATGCGGTGGTAATTGAGTATCGTCAGGAATCACTTGTAATTGTTCGCGTGTAAAACCCCGTTGAGGGGCAGTTGAATCCAGTTTATAGATTGGAAGTCTACCAGTTGATCGTGTTATAGTAGATATCTTGTGTGCAGTAACACTCCAAATAGGATCAGTAGCCCTTTTTGTGCCACCTTCCAACTCTCCTGGTTCGTATAAATACCTAACAGTGACATTACTACCAAGAATTGGTTGGGAAACGCTAGAATCATTTTGTGAAATTCCTTCTATTTCCATTTTAGGTATAGACTTCTTTTTAATCGCGTTGACAGGTTTCATGTGAATTGTTCGAGTAATCTCGTTATTGAGCGCGGTAATCACAGCTGGTAATCTCTTAACCCATTCACGGGATCTTTTATCCTGAATAAACTCCTTCGCGTATTGATATCCAAATAACCGCTCAGCAAGAGTCCGATTAAATCGTTCTACAATTGCCTGATCACGATGTAGCGCAGTATGTCCTCGTCGTATGATTATTATTACATTATGATGTTTCATTGTAGATGCAACCACACCCTGAAATTCCTTACCAGGATCAACTTGTAACAGATTTGGCCAACTCAGAGGACCCTTTCGTTAAATCCTTTCAAATGCAGAAGCGACTTCAGTTGATGATTTTGTTTTCAGCGGCACTGCTTCTTTGTATCGACTCGCAACATCAACTACGGTTAACGCGTATTTGTAACCACGATCATGTGGTAAAAACAAATCAGCTTGATGAACTTCATTAGGGACAATCACATCAAAATGCGAGAAATTAATTTGTTTAGGCGCTGGTAGATAAATTTGCCACATTTCCTGTTTGGATAACCAATTAGCCGCAGTGGTTTTTTTCACTTTTGCGGCGCTAGCGAGTTTATTGATTGCAGCGTTACCCCGCCAGTATCCCCTCGGAGAATAATAAATAGATTCCATACTGTTATTAATTACCGGCACCTAACATCAATTTGCTTTTCATAACCGGTTTTATTAACCACGAAGCTAATTTTTCTTTGAAGGATTTATCAGGAATAGCATTTAACGCGTGAATTAATTTCACATCTGCTAGATGCCTGTGTTGCAAATCACTGCTCTTATATGCAACATCATGAGCATGACAAGCCTTATCAATAGCGTTTATCGGTTCTTCACCGGGTTTGGGTTGATTTTGATCATCGAGTCTGATATCTAATCGTGTTCCTGGGCCACAGTAGCTATATCCTGGAAGGTGCTTTTCTTTGGGGTACTTTGCCCATGGGGTTCCAGGGAGCTTTGCCAATTTGGCTGCGATATCACCTCCTCGTTTTTTTTTAAATCATCTCCGGATTTCATAGACACAAATCTAAATTTCTTTGTACCGCATTGTACGCATTTACCAGAAAGCGCTGATCGGTTATTTTTAGTTGTAATCGTCGTCAAGTCATCTGTGCCAGTACGCGTTTTACACTTCATACAATATAGATCCATAATTTATGTATAGAAATATGGATATAATTGATTTTTCAGCGACTAAAGCAAGAGAACCGGTTAAGCATCATGCAGCGCTACCAAACTCTATTCGGATGATTATAATCGGGCCATCTGGATCCGGCAAGACTCAATTGTTGCTCAGTTTAATAATGAGATGGATGAAGTGGGATAAGTTGTATTTAGTTGCCCCTAGCGTAGATGATCAACGATGCTATGAAGTGCTAAAAGATTTTAATGAAAACGCTTCAGAGATTGCCGGCGAGAACGTCGTTGATTTTATAACCGATATTGACGAGGCGCCATCAGTAAAAGATCTCGATGGAAGTATTAATAATTTAGTCGTATACAACGATATGATGTTAGATAAACAAAAAAATTCTGCTAGAATATTTTCCCGAGGCAGGCACAAAAACACTGACGTGATATATGTCACTCAACGCTACACACAGATTCCAAAAGTGATCAGAGACAACTGTAATTTATTGTGTGTATTCAACGGAGTTGATACTCATACGTGTCGAAATATTTGGCAAATTTGGTGCTGCGGTGATATGGACTTCAATCAATTTAAAAACTTCTTTAGCGTAGCTCAATCAAACCCATACGGGTTTGTAACAATAAATTTGCATGATCCTCGGACACGTTATCGTATCGGACTCGATCAAATATTCGGTTAAAATCATTTATTATTTTTGTTAACCCATAGCAGCAGAAAGGGTGAATGACAACAAGTTGCGACAAAAAAATTGATTGAAAAATCGTAAAATCTCCATTTGGCAAACGGAGACATTTTTTTTAAGTTAAAAAATGAGTTTTTTCAATAAATTTTGGTTAAATGAGATTTCGAAGGAAGGCTCTATTCTTCGTTTTGAGGGTTTCAATCGCTTTTTTTTTGCCGGAAAGTTGTGAGGTTCACCCTCTCTGCTGCTATCTATGCAGGGGAGATGGTGACAACAAAAATGGCGTCGTTTTTTTTTAATTTTATTTTTTTACTGAAAAATTTAATTAAGTATTTTCAAGGAAGCCTCAGTTTGCAAAATTGACGCCTATTAAGCAATTTCGAGGAAGCATCAGTTTGCTAAATCGACGCATGTAAAAGTTGGTCTGTTCACCCTCTCTGCTGCTGTATGCATGTTCGTACGTAAGTATATACGTAGTGTGTGTGTTTGTTCCTGCATGAGTGCCTGCGTTATTCTGTTTTTGCGTGCTTGCGCCTGCGTGCATGCATATATGTATGTATGTTCGTTTTGTGACTGTAGGTATGTGATTGTAGGTAGGTAGGTATTTAGGTAAAGAAATATATACGCACATAGGTAAATAAGTATGTATGTATGTATGTATGTATGTATGTATGTATGTATGTATGTATGTATGTATGTATGTATGTATGTATGTATGTATGTATGTATGTATGTATGTATGTAAATATGTATGTATGTATGTTTGTATGTATGTATGTAAGGAATTCTAAAGGGAAGTCATTATATTGAAGTACAGTTTTTTTTCTCCTGGAACGTAGCCCGCATGCGCAAATATTATAACACGAACACGTTCATTTATTCGTCGTTTTTCATGACGTGATCACGATTGCGGTACTATACAGAAAACCCATTGGTCTAATGTAATACCGTTTGTCTTACATTGGAGTGATTTCCAATATAAAGGGTTTTATTGTTCCCTTCCTAGGTGTACATGCATACATGTACACGGCATGGAACGGTCAGTCTAATTTTACTAATTTGTACAGTACAAATTATGTGTACCACAGTGAATTTTCAACCTCTTAGGTCATCTCTTTATTGATAACATTTTTTTCCGATTATATGGATGTTTGCATGTCACTCTAAAACGACGAGTTCTCATTACGACGAAGAAATGTTATAGTGATCAGAAATTGTCAATCTTCTCGCACCTTTAAGTTTCTTCGTACGGAAATGAAATCGATGCACTTTGAATAAAACACAACTGCTATTAATACAATCATTGTAACATAGGGACAACCTTTTTTGCAAGATGTGTGAAATAAGGAGAATGAAAATTAATTGGAAAACAATGCATTTTTTAATTTATTTACTAATGCTGTCCTATCATGCTGTTTTACACATATATTTGTGTCCGAATTTAGGCACTAGTACAAATATAATACAACATGGATGGGCCCGTAACCTTGTTTATCATAGTTTTTTGGTAGAGCATTTGGATTCAGTTCTTAGTGACATGTTGGTACAGTCGACTCCGGTTAAGTGCACACCCTCGGGCCCGTCACGAGACTGTGCAGTTAACCGGAGTGTGCAGTTAACCGATGTACGGTACAGTACAGCTTTAAATCAGCACGGCACGAATATATATGAAGAATAAATATAAAAGTTGATTAGAATCCACTCTTTCAACTTTTACTTAAATGTTAAGCTTGTTTTCCTTCATGCGAACACAACTTCGCTGATTCAACCAATGGATCAAGGAAATATAGCGAATTTCAAGAAATTATATAGATCGCTTGTTATTCAAAATGTGATGTAAGACATTGATGGGTCATCTCCCGCAGAAAAAGTGTTCAGCTCCAAAGTCGTCTGCAACCTGGTTTTTTTTTTGCCGTGTTGTCGTTTAAATTGAATTCTGTTGCGCATTTTCCATCTTTCCAACCATCCATTTGCTGGTTTCAAATCATTCAAACCCAACAGTTTAGAGCAATGTTTCCCATGCTGTACATGTACTATGATTTTTCCTACGCTATTGCTCTCTAGTGGGCGCGGATATACATGCAAATACCACCTAAGGCGTCCGTTACATGTCAATCATTTACAAAGTCTGTGGCATTCTCAATTTCTGTCTTATAATAACGCAATGGTTATCTATTACATATTGCGTGATGAGTACATATAGGCAGCGTAGACACCGAACCATTATGGCATGGTGTTGTATGTGTCCGTGCACCAATGAAGAAAGATATGGTAGACAAACATAATAAAATCGGGCTGCTTGGGTAATAGCTCAGGCCACGTTTTCCAAGGTTATCGTCTCATAGTGGAGAGTCAAAGTACTTTAAGATGAATATTATTGCATGTTGCAGTCAGAAGCTACCGCGTTAGATGCACACATTAGTATCGATGAACTGACATCACTATCTCGGTGTGTCCAAGCTATGGTGTGTTTCAAGGGAGACGATTAAAATCAAATTGCTGTATAGGTGGAATGTGTCATATATCGATCTTTCGCATTAATAATGAGGACTTTGTATAGGTCCAAATCTTTAGAAGCTCTAAGCGCTTTTGACCATCTATAATGATATGTTTACAAATAGCTAAACACAAAAACAAACACTATGAAACTGGAAAACATCCAAAATGCTGTAAATAACATTATTAGGTCTTTTAGTTTATTCTCGCTTTCGACAAAGCACTCTTGACTGTAATCACTGTGTCTTTGTATCTAATATCCATGGGCAATTTATTCCACGTTGCTGAACCCTGCTATGCAAAAGAACGTTGTCCATCTGACTTCGTAGTGTGGACTAATGAGTATACGATTGTTAGAAGATTAGCGTAAGAATGTTCCTGGTGTGTACACATGGGTTAGGACGGATAGGTATGTTCAACTGCAGTCCGTCAGTGAAACGTAGCATGAAGAACATTTTTGTATGGGATTCCGTATGGAAAGGATATTGAGTGTAGAGCAGCGGTGAGGTATGCGCAGATCGTGGTGCTATAACGATGATCCGAACAGCTGCCGTTTGATTTTTTGTAAGTTTCAGGAGTAGATAGTGTGATGAATCAGACCTAATTGAGTTAAAATAGTCCTGTCTTGAAACTACTAATACAAGTGTTTTAGTTGCATTAAATGAAATAGAACGCTAATGGAGCGGATGCGTCTCAGCTCAAGATATGCAGCCTTGCATAAGTTCATGACATGTTAGTTTAATGCGAGAATACTCTCTTGAGTAACACTCAGAGTTCGTACTGAATGTGTGAATTTAATATTGGTGCTGCTAATATTTATTTTTTAAGGTAAAGCATGAGAGTGAGATATTCCTTGTGCTGTGATCAGAATGGCCGCAGTTTTATCATCATTCATCTGCAGCTTGTTACATTATTAGATGTCATCCTTGATTCCAAATCAGAAATGCACCTCTCTACTCCTTGGATGGTAGCATTAACATCAGTTATGTGGCTAGATTTGTATGTATGGGTGCCATCTGCGTACAATTTGTGAGACACTTAATGATTATATATACACACACACACACACACACACACACACACATATATATATATATATATATATATATATATATATATATATATATGAAACTTGACGGAGGCTGAGCGTATAGAAAGCGGCGGCGTGCATGTCCAAGAACAGAACCCTGTAGAACATCACAACTTATATTGACGGGTCTGAAATGTATTCTATTTGCAGATACAATTTGAATAGAAGTTTCATTACTTTTGCAAGGGTTATATTCAGACTGTACATTACTAAAAAGACTGTTTGAACTCAGTTGAGATACAATCTAATTTATCTAAGATGTTTGATATGAAAGGGAACTTAAAAACAGCGCGGTAATCAGCAAAATTATGGGAATTTCCCGGATGAGGGAAAGGTATTAAACACATCAGTTATTGATGCTAATATTAGATCTAAGCACCCAATCAGTAGGTATGTTGGAATTAGAACAAGTTCAACTGTCGATGCTACACTGTTCGTCACAATTGTCTGTACTTCATCCATAGAGACAGATTTACATGCTGCTAACAGTTGTCGCTGAAGTTCAGTACCGCTACTGTTTGGTAATGACGAGTCAATTGAAATTGTGATATCAAGCTTATATTTAATGTTTTGTACCTTGTGACGCAATAAATGTACAAACCAATCCTAGATGTCTACTGGAGAGAAAGAAAATGGAAGTGATATAAATTTCTTTCTTGACATTAGTTTGTTGGTAATCTCGAAGAGTTCTTTGCATGTGCTGTAGTGGGATAAATGGCTAAATGGACTATGTGACGTTCTTTTTAGCGGTTTCATAGATTTGTTTATGAATAGTGAGTCTGGTGGAAAGCTAAAGCATACCCGCCTTACTGCTGTCTCTTTTAGCAGTGCGAAGCTCGTCCCTAATACTGCTATATCATGGAAAACACTTTTTAATTGATAATCTGCATTTGGTGCATGTGGCATGTTTTTTTTTGGGCAATGAACCCATGCAGTTATCGAGATGTTATGTTGTAGCAGGTAAGCAAGTTTTTAGGTTTGCTTGGATGTCATTCTTTAGTTTGGTTTTAATTATCATACGGAGGTTTCTCTTAGTAGTAAATAAAGTGAAGTGTTATGGACTGAAACGTCGAGATGTCATATAATGCAGAAGTGATCTGATGCACGTTCGAGGGGTACAATGTTAGACCGTTGAATATTATCATCAGGTCTATGAAGAATGCAGTATGAAACGTGATCATTGTTATGGGTGGGTTGGTCAACTGACTGTTTACGGTTGATAACATGAATGAAATCTAGAAGTGTATAGGTTTCCAGGATGTGAAAGTGAAAGATGCAAGCTTCAAAAATAAGCAGGATGCCACCTATCGATATTCCATAGTCATGGAGATTAGGAAACTGCTCCAAAAATAGGGATTCGGTCTGCTTTTTTTCTACCAGATGGAGGGCGGTATAGGAAGACAAAAATGTAGTGATCTTTGTTCCAATGTGAGTGTTGTTTGGACAAGTTCAAACGATGTGTGGCAGAAATAGAAGGTTGTGTTGTGTTTCAAACATTTTGTTATGGAGTTCTTTTAGATGACGGCAAATCCACCTCTGCAAGAGTGGTGGGGGAATGCCTTGCTGTAGTAACCGGTGGATGTTAGATCCGCGCACTTGGCCTCATCGCCTGATGGTCTATCCATGCTTATATCAGAAAGAAGACGTCAATATTCTGCGAGATATAACTTTAAATATATACAACTGCAGAAATTAATTATTGTTAATAATCATGAAACCGATTATAAGATAAGGAGATACATATTTTATGATATCTTTTTTAAGCTGCTTAGGCACAAATATGGAAAATGGTAAAATAGATAATGATACAGTCTTGATTAAAATACTTCTACAAACATCACATGAAAAAAAGAATAGCAGACAAAGCAATTTCACAACAATAAATGAACCGCCTAGAATTAAATGTTGAATACGTATGGAAGAATTGAATTAAAGACGTCAGAGTTTAGTCAGTTTAGAAGAAGCGACAAATATAGCGAGAAAGCGATTCAAACAAGTTATCAAGCAACAAGTTTGCTTTAAACAATTTATTATCGTTAACTACAAAGTGACGTTCACAGAATTTTCTTTGCAGCTAATACATTTTCAACAGGATAATCGACATTTCCATAACGGAGTATTTGAATGAGGTTTTACAGTCTTTACAGCGCAATGTTAAATAATATACGCATAGAAAATTACTTATGTAGAAGGTTTGAATAATACAAATTGAATGACTCAGTTTAATATTGATAATACGATCTCAATATAAATATTGGCTGATACAATAATCATGAAAATACATCAGGCATTGTGAGCACTAGTTAGTGTGATCAAAGCAAGTGAAACATTCACTATGTAGCAGCAAGTAATAAAAGATTACGTTTCATAACCTGATATGAAATGTCTAAAATGTATATTTCACACAGACAGACAGACAGACAGACAGACAGAGGGACGGACGGACGGACGGACGGACGGACGGACAGACAGACAGACAGACAGACAGACAGACAGACAGACAGACAGATAGATAGATAGATAGATAGATAGATAGATAGATAGATAGATAGATAGATAGATAGATAGATAGATAGATAGATAGATAGATAGATAGATGGATATAAAGATAGATAGATAGACAGATAGATAGATAAATACGGACAGTCAGACTCTACGGTCAATTAGCAACAATGTCACGGTAATAGCTTAAGCTGCAAACTATTTATCAAATTAAACGAATGTTTCACATTCTACAATATTGTAGCAGTGAGGAATTTATAATATTTGATGATGTTTAGAAAATTAGGTTGAAAGATATTTGTAAAGGCTCACTTAAATAAATATTTTTCTTACCAAAAGAGGAATTCAAGATATATGGTATGTGAAAGACACGGCAACTTTTTTTTAAAAATGCAGTCGTTACCGCAGACGAATGTCATGTGGCCATTCAGAAGGGTCCTAACACGTCCTCTTCGCAAAAGGACAAAATATACAATCAACACCGCTAAGGAATAATACAAGATGTACGATAGTGAGCTCGAAATGTTCATTGAAATATAATAGTTGTTTATTAAATATTTTAAAACAATATCATAGAGGAAACGTTATTTAGTGCTGCAAGTGAGAACGTCAATACGCTTACAAAAAACGACTTCATTCCGGTCAGGTATCGATAAGGCTAGCCGTATAAAATTGATATAAAGTGCTCAATTGAAACATTTTGAGTGTAAGTCTCATTTATTTTATATTACAGTAATACTGGTCGTCGATTCGGTCTCTTGCTTCCTTTGATTAATCCATATTTATCTTAACTATATGGCACTTTTGGGTGTATTTATACAGTTATTCAAGCTTAAACTGATCAGATATATATCTTAATTGCGGTAAAGTGAATACTTCTATTGACGAAGCTGTTTAGAAGTAGCTTCATGCATCTACAGGTTCAGTCACTATTTTCATAATCTGCATTTTTCTTGTCCCGTACCTTTTCCCGTCAGTGATTTCGCGAAGTGATGCCAAACAAGAACGCAGGAAAGAAAAAAAATATAAATGCTTACACACGTTCCAGTAAATGTAATTCCCATTTCGTTGAAACATTTCATTCTCGTGATAAAATGGGACATATTTCAGTAATTACAGTAAAGTAAATAAATCAAATTCATACGTATAATAATGGTGTTATGGAGTTTATACAAGTTATCAATTTAAACAAAAAGTTTAAGTACATTATACAATTTTATTTGGTGCATTGGTAGCAAGGATATTATGATACTATCAAACTCATAAATTCAATAAGTTTTTTTTTATTAATTTATTCATGTCACTATGAACAATACAGGCATGAAAACACATCGATTAGAGAGTGATTATTGGTGTTAATGTGTGTTGAACTATTGGAAGAAAACTTCGGATATTTAGTTTTTATATAAAAACGATGATTATTCATTCTCTTACAAATTTGTTGAAGTGTCTGCCCTACCTATTGCATGCTACATTTTTTATAGGTTATCAAATACATTACATCAGTTGATATGCAGCTAGTGTTGTAACGTGAAGAAAATACCGATTTTGTATTAGCATTTGCGATAGAAGTACTTTATCTTATATTGGTACATTGAGAACACCCAGTCTATGTTAAACGTATTAACGTTTTGCAATGAAAATCCACGTATACTCAATGTTTCCATTTCAGGAACTTGCGATGCAAATATGTTGTTGGGTGCTTTATGACCAACAAGTGTGGCCGATTTTCGCACAGTTCGAGCAAGGTTCACGTTTGGATTCCATTCCAACCTGACAAAAATTGAAGTACTTCTGGCTAAGGACAATGTATATAACGAAGCACACGGTTTTATCTGTCAAATATCTATATAATAAGTAACTATTTAGAAACAGATATATACATGTTTATTAGCGCAATAGGGAGAGAAAAATAAACATAAATATTCCTTGACGGCTATCTTTGAGTACGTGATGATGAGCATTTAGATTTATGTGAGTGTGTGTGAATATTATAAGCTTGCTATATATACGAATATATAAAATCCTTAGTGACGTTGTCATGCTTTTTCTAAAAATTCATCAAACGTAGAAATCTCGCTTTCAACCATACCCAGGAACAATCAGACTTATTTTCAAACGTTGAATTGATTCAACTTGCCAGAAAATATGATCTTTCTGAGGCAAAAGTTTACTTAACCAAACAAGACATTAGAAAATGTTGCTCCATTATTTGGTAGAAAAAAATGTTTTTGATAAAATTGCTTTGGTTTCCATCAGTAAGTCTGATCTAAAAGTAAACGACTTAAACTTAAAGTACAAGATGGGATTGTGTAGTAAACCAAGCTCAAAGTTCAGAAGAAAGTGAAAGAATAAAAAGAAATACAAATACAAGAGGAAGAAAAAGCAAAATGAACACTAAATGCAGTTACAAGGAAAACAAATTTAATTACAAGAAAAACAGGTGAAGTTATACTTAGAGAAAGAGTTGTGAGACCGACATGACATAAAGAAATATAAACAAATGCAATTGAAAGAAAGAGATGAAATATCAAATTAAATTAAGAGAAAAAACTCTGGCAAGTGAAAGGCAAATTCATACCTCAAATCCAAATGTATGTGTTGAGCTAGCAAAAAAAACGGTTAGGTTAGTGCCCATTTTCAGAGAAAGAAGTTATATTTTACGGAATTTGAAAACGGACTCAATTTTTACAATGTGTAATTACTGGTAAGGCTAGTGATATTTTAAATTTATGTCAGTTCACTAAAATGATGGCTATGATGCAATTCAGGGATGCATTGTAAGTAGTTATGCGTTAGTCCCTGAAGCATATGAGCAACAAATTCAGACACTATAAAACAAAGTATTTGAGATTTGACATGCCAATCATAATTCAAACTGGCACAACTAAACCTCAAGCTTCTGATAAGCTTGATTATAGATCTTTGTCTTTTCCTACGTGTACCTTTTGCAAGAAGGAAGGACCTGCTGTTTTTATTATTACAACGTAAAAAATGGGCATCAGAATCAAGACAGACCTACTAGAAGTGCTAATTGAGACTAATTTATGCCGCCGTTAGACGTTCTGACATAGAAGCGTAATCACGAATGCAACCGTTGCCGGTCACACTGGTTATTATTTATTTATATGCATCAACACTCCGGATTGGTATACATATACTGGCTGCTGAACTTTTTATTCATGCAACATCATCCAACGGTTGCTGCTGCACCAATCACGCACATATAAAACTTGATCACACAAACCGTTCTATTTTATGAGTAATGCATCTTTCCTGACTACTTCGTTCGTTGTAAGTGCTCTTCTATGATTATTTTCTCAGGTCGGTAACAATTAGTATGTCCCATGGTTATTCTATTAAAAACGTGATGCCGTCGTTGCAACACACACGTATTACTTTTACTGATACAGCGGTCATACAATTGTATGAAGTCTCTGATATATATTTAGGTTTATGGTGATTGTACGTGTTCAGTGAATAGCACCACAGCCGTGATAATCAAAGTACTGTCTACAACTTATACAATCCTTCTCGTCTTCGAACAAAGACTGTTTAACAACAAAGTGTGTTATTAAGTAACATTCGAGAGCATTTTTTTTAGGGACATGAGAACATTTAAGTGTTTACCGATATTTTTCCTGTACTGACTATGATCATATCGAATAGTGTCCTTGACATTCTGTTTCTATATTTCAACAAGTGATTATTTATACTTGTTCCACCGATCGACAGTTTACACGGATTGACATCAGTCATCAATTGTTACCATTTTGAGGAAAACAAAATATAGTTTTCAGATGTTTACGTATATTCAGATTTAGCAACAATGTCTTCTCTTTTCTACAAATTTCCAGTGTAGCAAAATAGTTTGCAATATTATAGCCAACGTTTTAACAATAAACTGATCGAACCCATTTCTGAAACTTCATATGTATAAATCGGAAACATTCCCGGAAGTACAGAAGAAAGTGCAAATACCATTGATCAAAGGATGAAGTTGAATTACTTATACAATTACATAATAGGTGTGTTGGGTGGTTCAATGTATATGTGAGTATGAATGTAACTATGTAGCATTTATCCGGAAGTAGTTGTTATCCAATCGGGAAAATATATTATGCCCCACTTTATTTTCAATTGATCAGCTTATCTGATCTTGCAATGAGACATACAAATAGAATGCAGAAAATATTTGAAAAATTGACAAATATTAATAAACTGCCCGCCGTTCAAATATATGTTTGAATGCATACAATATATTAACTTGTTGATCTTTAATGGTGATATCTTAGATAGGAGAAACACGCCATTTTCATCCTCAATGTATTTTGAGGTTGTTTGACATACACGTACATATTAATATCACTGATATAACAGAAAAAGGTCTATCTGATTTATATGAGATAATACATTATTATACTAACCAATAATGATTTATGGCACACATCGCTAAACGCTAAGCACTGACGTATACTGCATCACTATATTGTAACTATTATGAAGACTTCAGGTCACACTAATAATTATCATTTCCATCCCTTTCTACGCTAGAAAACGTTTTTTCCGCCTATATGCGAACAATAACATGCGCAATTATAGACAAGAAGCTTGATAAATAATGCGTGCCAAATAACTGAAAACGTTTAATCTTGGACTGGTAAATAAAATTAAAATGTGTTAATTGGTAATTGATCTGCATTATTAAATTTGATATTACATATATACATATACATGCATATTCACATACATACATAGACACATACATACATACATGCATGCATACATACATACATACATACATACATACATACATACATACATACATACATACATACATACATACATACATACATACATACATACATACATACATACATACATACATACATAAATACATACATACATACATTGATGGCAGTGATCGGCAACTCGGGGCCCCTCTGTATGAATGTGAGTATGTATGTATGTATGTATGTATGTATGTATGTATGTATGTATGTATGTATGTATGTATGTATGTATGTATGTATGTATGTATGTATGTATGCATGTATGTATGTATGTATGTATGTATGTATGTATGTATGTATGTATGCATGTATGTATGTATGAGTTACCTATTGTAAATCATGATCTTGCAAAGCTCTTTGTTTTTACAGTTCCCATTGATACTCATTAAATCGTTTCTTGTGATGTTTCTTGTTTCCTGTATAACGATGACACAAAATTGACGATGCTTGCGTTCCTCCTAACCAGCTGTTCTTTATCTATAATCGATCAACCAGATGACAAAATAGGTTAATTTCGTTAGATAATTCTTAATTATTAGTTAGTTTGTAATATTCTACATTTCATTTGTTCTTCATGACTTCTGTCAGTACGAAAGAAGGTTATTTTGGACATAACTCTTTATTTCAGCCTTGGCCCTATTTGCTGTAGCATCATTTCGAACACTTCTTGGTCAGATAAATATTAGACTATAACTCCACGCCAAATTACATATACGACGACAGCCGGAATTACAACTACACTAGCCCCAGGTGACCTTCCTATCGTGTCGTCCTTCATGTCTCTCTTCTACCGTTACATGCACACAAGACACACGTTTTCAACAATCATAACAATGGTTCTATATCATTATTTAAAGATTCGTATTCGGAATCAGCATGTTATTATAGTCAACACTAAACAGACGTATTTTCAGTAAATAAACTGTAATTCATAATAACTGTAACATGTCACAAAGGTTTTTAATTTCTTCATCTGATAGACATATGTGGTACAAACACAAATATGCACTAAGCAGATTGGAAAGAGATATCCTTGCATCGTACATGATGATAAGTGATGAAACGAAATAGTATTATATTTTGAGAAAGAATAGTATTGTTAACGGCTAAGTGACGAGTAACAAGTCTTCCGATGAAATACAAATAAGGGTATGTGGGTTGTTGCATAGCTTTACCTGCATGCATGTCGCAGCATGCAATCTCGACTGCGTAAAACTCCTTAAATAACATCGACGGAACCAATCTGTCGATATAGGCATTCGTGTGAACAGGGAGCACAGTATTAAAACGTGAATCACACCTAATAAAGATTATATTAGTGTCCTTAGGGTCAGCTTGATGAATGATATACCTAGACTGTTCACTTGTACACTTCATACAAATATCCTATACAACAATCTAAAGTGTAGTATTTGATGTATGAACATGGCATACCAAATTTTAAACACATCGATTGCATCTCTTCTAAATTAAAAGAATGCAATGAAATATGTTTGAAACAAACTAAATTATTTTGATGTAAAATCCAGTTTTCAAAGTGGCCTATTTGTTTAGAAAGATAATGTGTACACTGTTACACGTAACTGTGTAAGTGTATGATATTATACTTTATATTCATTTACAAACTTTACCATTCTCAGGTGTTTGATTGTCAGTGTCCTTTGTGTCCCTTTTCTAAGAGTCTGTTTGGTTTGATATTTAACGAACTACGTTACTAATTCTAGTGGCTGTTGTCTAACATTTTCCATGTGTCTCAAAGTGATTACTTAGTTAAAACTACATAACTGTCTTATTAACTTACGCTAGTACTATTATGATTTCGTACTTAATACTAGTGTTGTAAGTTTCTAGGTCGTATATCAAACGAAAGAAACAAAACGTGACAAATAAATATGTCATGAGTTGCAAATAGTGTTGGAAGCATACGGTACATAGGTATAATTGGCATGTGACATAGTTTAATTGTTTGTTTCCTTGTCTTAGATGTAAACTCTTTGCCATGATGGGAACGTCAACAACTTTCCTGCAAATAATATTTCTGCATATTTTATTTGCCATACATGGATTGGATGAAGATTTCGACTCGAACACATTTTCCACAAAGTTTTTGAAAGTACAAAATATATACACATTGAAAGCAGACAGAAAACGCAAACGACGTACCCATGTCTAAGAAATTACTTATCCCGGTTTTAAAAGATTGGAAAAAGATTATCAGACCAAAGTGAACCCTCATCATTTTAAAACTTTCTCCAAAAATATTGACTATCAACAATTTGTTTGTTGCTTAAATGTAAGCTTACAAAGATATGGTGATATCGCAAATCTTATTTTTCATTTTAAGGCTGGATCACCGCCATTTATATCGAAACTTAGAAGATGTTCATTATAGCATAACACGTTTTAACGTTTGCGTGACGACCTTGCTCACTCCCCATTTTAAATCTTATATTGAGATTATATTGAATTTTGAAAAGCTTAGCTTTTATTGAATTGATGTATGGTTGTATGTATGTATGTATGTATGTATGTATGTATGTATGTATGTATGTATGTATGTATGTATGTATGTATGTATGTATGTATGTATGTATGTATGTATGACAGACTTTATTTCCTCTTCAACAAAGAGTACATCAGATGAATCAGATTCAGGAGTATTTGACCCCTGAACAACGTACATGGACACGTTCTAGTGTTCAAAGATGAATCCGTGCGTTATTATCAATGTAATTCGTATATAGCATGTGTGCTAAACAAAAGACAGGATGAGTAGAATTACATGTTCAAGGTACAAGAAATTTATGACGCAATGAAGCTTCGACGTTGAGGGGAAACTGGTCTGTTGCACAACCAGCTACGTGATTGTTATTGCAATGAGTGGAGCCATATGATCTTACCCTACGTGATGTTGGATTCATATGTACTAATTTTGTAGATATGTCATCTACGGTCAGACTATATTTAAATTCTGAATTAACATTTGGATATGTTTGGATCAAGATGTTAGAAACATGTTGAGCGGGTATGTCAGTTATGTTAAGCATCGTGGATAAAAGCTATATGTATATTATGATCTACTTTTGTGAGCTGGTGATCTCGTTTGGTTATATCATTGTGAATGTGTACTCAGCTTTGTTTCAGCAGGTATATCTTTATATGTGTTATATCTTATGTGTTTAGTGAGTAGATAGTGAGTAGATAGTGAACAAATCGCGTATTTATGAGTTGACAAAAATATGACAGTGGACGCATTAATCTTGGTATCGTAAAAATGTGTTATTTCTGAGTTACCTCAAGTATTACATCTCATTATAATGGTGAGAACAGTTACAGATAAGTGATGCACGAGAGGTAGTAAAGCATACAACGGTTACATGTGTTTTAGCAGAATAGGACTCCTAATAGTTAATGCAAGTGTGAGCGACCTATAACAATCTTTAACTAATTCATTAAATTTAAACGGACATTGCTGTGAACTACGGACATAGAGGACGAGCTAGAAATAGATGAGCGTTACAGTGGTGATGAAAAGTCTGACCGAGAAGAAGAGTTGATAGCAACCCTGATTGAGAAAAATATATACCTGCAAATCGATTCTAAATTTGGAACTTTTGACAGAAATGATTTTAAAAAGATGTGTTTGGAATTGGATGCGCAGAATTTAAAGATATAAGACTATCACTACATGACTTGGCTAAATTGGAAAACAGTAATTACCCCGTGTCTCGTATAGTTGAGAGGACAGTAAGATGTGATAGTGCGCCTCTAGAGGAGAGATTAGCTGAGGATATATTTATTCTATACCATTTCTTAGCAGCAGATAACAACTTATCCGAAGTGAAAAGCCTCGCGTCGAGACAGAAATCACGCACGTATATCCATGATAGCAGTACATGTGTGAGCCGAGTATCTAAAAGAAAAGGATCTAACAAACAGTCACAGCGTTCAGAATAATAACCAAAACAGGTGATACAGAACTCAGAATGCAATTCAGTATCATCTCTTTTAAATGATAAAGAGGACAGTTACATAACAATAGAGAATTTATACAAGATAATAGATCTTAAACATTTTTATTCAAAGCAGTATTCAACAAATGAAAGATGACATCATAAATGAATTAAAAATTGTACTTCACAAGATACGTAAAGAACTGCACACTAGAGATATTACCTCTACTAGACTGCAATCGGAATTAGAAAGGTGCAAAGAGATAGAAAAGTTATCTAAAGACAATCTGGCCTTGAGAATATGGCTCAGGGAGAAGAATAACCAGTTGCAAAGTATTAAAGGTCACCAACTGTTTTTACATCAACTGCTCGAAAATAGAGTATGTGATAAAGATAAAGTAAATGTAACCACAAAATGCGAGGCACAGACTCAAATAGCACTAGCTGATATAGTGCGCATGGGCAAACCATCAATTGAAACACAAACAGCAAATATGGTGAATGTGAGAACTGCTCGTAAACTTGATCGTACAAAACGGCGGAAGCATTTATCGGACCAAACGGAATATACGGAGAGGAACAAAGGTGGTCGCTTGAATTCCAATTATTCAAGTGAAGGAGTGGCTCTAACTCTGTCCACTATACCCAGTACCTCAACTGAAGAACTGACAGTAATTGAAGGTAATGGAGAACGTGGTTATCACCGTGATCAGAACTACTCAGCACGGGAAAATACAAGAAATATCGACAAGGAAAGAAGATCACCATTCAAAAACAAGTTCAACCACCTCATCATAAGACTTGGATAAAGGAAACAGAACAATCGATGTCATCACAGCTAACAGAAACTGCAGACCACGAAGAAAAGAGTGAGGAACTCTTATGAACGTCGAGTTATAATGTCCAGGATACCGGTTGACAGAACGAGAGAGGAGATGAGAACTTGTATAAAAAAGCACGCCAGAAAAAAAGGAATAGAAATAATTGACTCTCAGATCTTAAAGCATTGGCGTGTAAGAGGAGGAAAGGACACTTTTACTGCTTTAGTCACGGTAGATAACTTAGACTTTGAGAAGGTTTTAGAGAAAGGTTTTTGGCCAAATTTTGTATGGGCAAGAGAATGGTATGAGGATTACGGTGATAAGGACGCCAAGAGGTTCAGGTGAAACTATATAAAGGGGCAGTAAGTCACATACATATGCATAAATTATAGTCAACTACTTTATAGTCATTGTAATACTTGTGTTGAAAATCTATTTTCTAAGTCATTACATGTCTAGTTATACATTCCGTCTGATAACATGGAACGTAAAAGGAGCCATGCATGGTGCACCATACTCGTACTCTTTGCTAAATGAGGTAGATATTGCAGTGCTTACTGAGCACTGGCTTCTACCGGAGCAACTCGACTTCCTAGACAATTTACATCCAAAGTTTAAATATTTCTCACGCTCTGACAATAGGCTAAAAGTGAATTATGAAGAAAGGATAAGGCATACAGGGTTTGGGGGAATAGCAATTCTATATAGGAAGTCTATCTGCGTTAATCCTTTGTTGAGCGTCGGCAGCGATAGAGTCTTAGGGATAGAGGTAATATGTAATGATAAATTGAAATATTTTGTATTCGGAGCGCTTTTGCCATCAACTAACTTTACTATTGCAAGTTACTATGAAACAATGGAGGAATTAAAGGACCAGTTTGATATGTTCTGTAAAGAAGGCATTCTCATACTCGCGGGTGACTTCAATAGCCAGTTAAGTTCACTGCTTAGCTCCAAAACGAACTGTCTAACAAAAAACGCTAGAGGCCTATTCTAGAAAAATATCTGACAGATAGGCACTTAATATCTGTTAATAATCAATCTATTTGTGAAGGGCCTGACTTTACATTTTTCTCAATCGATGGTAAATCCAAATCGTTGATAGACCATATACTATTGCAAAAAAGCAAATTCGATTTATTGGTTAAGGCCGAAATAATTGATGACCATCCTTTGAACATTTCAGATCATCATCCTGTAAAAATAGAGTTGGTCATTTATTTTGCATATAATATAATCATGGCTGACAAGCATATAATTCCCTCCATAAATTGGAAGAAAACATCGACAGAACAAATAAATAGGTATAAGGAAGCAGCACGCAATGAATCTTTAGCGCAACTGAATAAGACAGAACTAGAGGCAAATGTCTATATTGAAGTTATTATTCAAGACACGGTAAAGATTTTACATGACGCAGCCTCTAGGTTTCTGCCCATAAAAAGGTTTTGCCCGTACGCTAACCTCTATTGGAAACTACTAAACGTAAACAAGTTTCATCCAGAAATGAGGCTGAAACTTAGGGTATGGATCTCTAATGGAAGGCCAAGAGGATGGGAATTTCAGTCATACGCAAACTATAAGAAAGCAAAGAAACTGTTTGGAAAAGAATTAATGAGAGCAAAATAAATGTGTGATAGAGAACAGTTCAGTGAGCTTGAAAAGGCTGCAGAGCTCGATATTTCCACTTTCTATAAGTTTATACGGAATAAAAGACATAAACGTGATTACATATACGAAGTTGAATCTAACGGAAAAATTCTACGCGACCACGACTCTATAAGAGACTAATGGGCAAATAATTTTTCCAATTTGTCACTACCTGACAATACCTATCTGGACGATGAGAATTATTACCAGATGGTCTTAGCAGAAGTTAGAAAACAGAGTATAGAAACCCATTCCCACTTTGATGAAGCTGTTTTCCACTAGAGAAGAAATCAGTAGTGCAATTAGTTCTCTCGATAAAGATAAGGCATGTGGTCACGATGGTATTCTTGCCGAGCATTTACTGTGTGCGGACACTCAAAGCAGTGTACAGTTACTTGAAACTGTCTTCAAAAAAGTGTACGAGGCCGAGGAGTACCCATGCTATTTTAAACAACGTTTAGTAATACCAATATTTCAAGCAGGGAGAAAAAGCAAATTAGAGATGAATAATTACCGTGATATAAGTATAGTTTCAGTGCTTCAGAAAATCCTAGAGCAAATTATATATAATAGATAACTTATATTTTCTAAGCACATTAATTTTCCAAATCCATTGCAACAAGGTTTTAGGAATAATTGTGGTAGTATCACTGCAGCGTTTTGTATCAAGGAATCTACATGTTACTATATGGATAAAGATACTCCTGTCTATGCAACATTTCTTGATAATGCTAAGGCATTCAATACAGTCTGGCACAATGGGTTATTTTACAAGCTTCTTGGCATAAAAGGGAAGACGTGGCGCATCTTGAAAGACTCGTTTAAGGGAGTAACCAGTTCTGTTTTATTTGCGGGCAATTTGTCCAAATATTTCAATATTAAGCATGGTGTAGGACAGAGTCGTATCTTATCTGCTTCGTTCTTTCTCGTTATGATAGACGATTTGATCACTGATTTAGATCACACTTTGTGAGGGCTAAAACTTGTCGATCTCCACCTGCCATGTGTCTTATTAGCGGATGACACAACTGTAATGGCTAATTCGCATCATTCGATGCAGCATATGCTCGATACAATCTCTAATTATGCGAAAAGGTGGAGATTGAAATATAACGCAAATAAAAGCTGCAGCATCCTCTTTACAAACAAAAGAAGAACTGATATCCCTTCGTTTCTGTTCAACAGATCGCCAATTCCAGTAGTCAAAAGTAAGAAATAAGCCGGCATACCTCTAAAGTACAACTTTAAACCAAACGACGTGAAAAAAGAAGCATGCGATAAATGTAAACACTTATTAAACTCTATTTTATTTTATTGGTATCAGAGACGGGGGAATGAACCCCCTAACAGGTATGAAAATCTGGAAAAGAATCATTCTCCCCTTAGTCCTATATGGATGTGAATTATGGTCGAATATGACAAACACCAATATAGAAGAACTTGAGCTATCTCAGAGATATGCAGCGCGACGTATGCAAGCTTTCGATAAATATTCGCCCACAAAGGCAACGCGCAGTACTTTAGGACTCTGGTCAATGGAAGCATGCATAGATAAGATGAAACTGCGTTTTTTCAACCGGCTGTGTAGGGGCGATTGGACTCTTATCTGGAAAAAGATTTTGATTTTACAATTATGTCAGTATTTGACCAACCCACTAACACAGACGGGGTTTACAGCAGATATTGACAAAATATTCAAGAGATGTAGTATGGGAAGTGTTCTCTTAGACTATCCAGTAAGAGTACAAACCGAAGGTAAACTTGTTTGGAATCGGTATATTATTGATAATATTCAAAACCTCGAAGAATCTACCTGCAATACAGATATTGAACTAAGGAGCGATTTAATTCACTTCAGAAACATTCATTTAGACTTACAACCAAGCAGTATATGGTTTCTTGGGCGTAAATTTCCATCTATGGTATGGCCTTTCTCTGGAATAGTGTAGCTGTTGGAAAAGTTATGATATGCAAGCTCTGTGGAAAAAAGACTGACGACACAGAGAAACATGTTATCTTAGGTTGTGAACTGCTCCTTGAAGAACGAAACGTCTTCTTTGAGAGGGTGATTGACACTTTAGAGGTGAGAGACGGGGTTAATTTATTCAATCAAGAAGACGATATACTATTGGAGACACTTATTGGAAGCAAAGTAGATTGCTTGTCGTCTATCGACAATGATGTATGGGATAAACTTATGTTGGTGACGGCAAAGAGCATAACCTTATTTTACAATAAAATGCACACCCTACTCTCAACCAACATGGCATAACATAACAACAATAATAAGTAGTTAAGCTAAATAAATAAATTAATTAATTTTAAAAAAAACATAAACTAAAGGCCATTATGTTGTTGTGAAATTCAGCAATTTTGTTGTATGACATATCACGGATATATAATGCTCTCTGGCTCATATAACATAAGAGTGTCACCTTTTGCTATCTTTTTTCATTTGAGAATGGTTTCATGTTGTTCCACATATATAAATGTCCGTGTGTGTGTGTATATGTGTATGTGTGTGTATATATATATATATATATATATATATATATATATATATATATATATATATATATATATATATATATATATATATATATATATATATATATGTTTGTGTGCATATATATGTATGTGTAGGTGTGTACATTTATATATATGTGTGTATATGTGTGTGTATGAGTATATATGTGTATGTATGCATAAACACATATGTCATGTAGAAAGAACTACATTGATAATTACACTGTTATACGTTTCAATTTTTTTATACTCTTTTCTGTTGTATTTCATGATTTTGTATTTACTTGAATTTGATTAATCTGATGTAATCTGTTGAAGGGGAAATACAGTCAGTCAGTCAGTCAGTCATACATACATACATACATACATACATACATACATACATACATACATACATACATACATACATACATACATAAATTAGTTTTCTCTTCAATGGGAATATGATCATAAATGCTACAATAAGGACAGATTGAACATTTCATACTTTCCAATTCCCTAGAGAGCAACAAACCTGTAACAATTAACGTAAAACAATCGCTAGGAATCTTGTTTCGATCTTAATAACATTAACATTGATCTTTCGTTATCAATGACAAAATGTTTACAAAAATATCTTCCTAAACTTTTAAATCTGTTATAATTTAATGGCGACAAAGCAATTATATTTATGATACTTAATCATACCTTTGACACACCAGTCATGTATGCCAGTATGTAACTGACTTTTAAAATAAGACAATTTCTTAGAAATGATTATGATGTAAATGAAATACATTACAGTACGAAAAATAGATTTAATAATTTAGTTGCTTACTTGCGTACGTGAATGCATTAAAGACACGTGCTACTCTTTAGACGCCGACTTTTCCTTCAATTTGCAGGAGCACATGTTTTCGGCATGAAGTATACGTAATTTCTCACGTCACTCAATATTGTGTCGTTCGTGTAAGTAAGTGTATTTAAAGATCACTAGACCTATCCGATATATACCATTCCCGGGTGTTGGCATTCTACTCAAAATTTCCCTGCCTCTGAACAAAGCTACTGAAGCTAGATAATTATACGCTTCTCTACGTCATACATTTATATTTGAAGCGTTTATTTTATGTTTTTCCCTTTATGAATGCTTGCATAAAACAATTTCATTATATTTATGTTGTAGTGAGTGAAAGAATCATATATATATATATATATATATATATATATATATATATATATATATATATATATATATTAAAATTTGTGTCAGAAGTCGGATGCTTTGCATTAAATGAGCTTCCAATACACAGTATTTATACCATACGCAGGCTGTAAGTTGTTCACATTTTGATATATATATTTTTTGTAGGTGCGGGGTTTCTTATATGTTCAAATTCGTTAAGTGTTTGCTGCGTTGATATATGTTAAGTTTAGTTTGACAGTCTGTACGCTACTGTACGGAACTCTTAAAACCAAACAATCATGACTTTCCTAAAGGAACTAACTGAATTGAGAAAACAACAGGGGTATGATGGAGAACATATTAGCTAATTCATAAGTGTAGAACAAGTAAAAACAAATGAATGAACTGCTTAAGAAATGGAATTGGACAGGGAAAGGACAGAAAGGGAAACTAAAAAAATATACATTGGTAATAGAAATTTAATTAAAAAACGCGAACGATTGGAAACAAAATCCACTAGGAAAAGAAGAATTTTAAAGTGAGTAACAACTCTGAAAGGAAAGAGTATTATTAGCAATGCAGTCAAGTTAGAAAGTATGTAGTTAAGATAAAGAAATAAAGAAAGATAGTAAGAAAGAGAATTAGATTTAGCAAATGCCTGACAGAGAGAATAATGATATTTCTCGTGCACATCCCTAAATTACCTGTCCTTGACGATGAAAACATAACATGGACATTACATTTATCTTCATCGGTTCGAGTGATATGCCGATACCCAGAAATGGAAGTAACATCATCTCAGTGCTTTGTTGAATGGTACGTTTTTCGTCCTATTCTCGCGACTTCCAAGTAGCGATTTGTTTCACTGCGACGTTCTGAAGATAGTACTATCCAAACGGTGTGAATTGACAAAGCATGGTTTCGGAAAAGGTTTAAGCATAGTACACCTAAGAAGGGTGAAATCTTTGGGCCATTTTCGCTAGAATATATATAATTATATCCAATGCAAGCTGGATTAAAAGTTTTGAAGTAGACAAAACGTTTGAGGAATTAGTGTATTTCCTGCTCACATATCAGTTATTCAGTATATTAGGGCGTGAATTGAACTCTTAAGGAAAAAGCGTCCGCACATGTTCAAGACATGCCTAAGCAAGCAGATCGTTTTGCGGATGCAAATGGTGCAACTCGTTTCAAATGATAATCCATCTAAGTGTTTTACTCACAGAGAGCAAGCCAAACATACTGAGATGGGGTAATCAGATACAGACGTCAAGGTGTACAATGCATGGAATGTGGCCATGTAAGATCACATTGTTCTAAATGAAAGTGTCATATACAGCTGTAAAGGCAGCTGTAGCAATAAATAACAATAACATTTCCATTACAGTTCATCAAGGTATGCAGTTATTCGGTACGTGCATGTTCTAGGGAACGCGCATATTAACAGAAAATGATAATGTTAACGGTCAGATGGTCTCAGGTTTACGTGCCATCTCTTGTGCAGCTGTGGTTATCAAACGTAGTCTCGTGAAAGATACCAAAATGCTCGAGATTGAGTCCTTGCATGCTACTTGATCAGACAATCGATCGCTACCAGTTGCAAGCGGTATTATTGAAACTCCTTTCTTGACCAAAACAGTTGATGTGTTCAATATATATCATCCAAATTTACGACTTGACATTAATCGGTAACTTGAAGAGTCTCGTCTTTCGACTATGTAAGATTTTAAAACATTTTAAGTATATTAAGTATATTAGGGCGGGATTTGAACTAACCTAACTTAACTTGAACTAAGTTAAATGTAACTTAGTAACATTTAATTAGCGAGAAACTATAGATAAAAGGTCTGAAAAAGTATAATATAAAAATGATTGTAAGGAGCACTAGCATTTGAATCGTGAGCAAAAACACAGCGGATGAAGCGCGCGACACAGAAGCTAACCGTCTTTGAATCAATCCAAGGAACCACGCGTGACGAACTGTTCCCGGAGCAGGAGCGTGACACATCCGCGAGTTCGATCAATGACAAAATTTCCTCTAAGTACATATGACGCTATAAAGGAGGGAGTAGTTCGGAGCATATCAATGAAAATGTGGTAATTATAGGGGAAATAAATATTGAAAAGTATTGGTACCTCGAGAAAAACGATTTCTTGTATGTAAGGTAGCCCATGAATATTGTTCTGCAGGTCATCTAATACGATAAAAACTACCAGGAGAGTACTGGTTTAGTTGTATTGACCTGGTGTAAATACGGACGTTACTAGTTGTGTCGGTTTTGTCACGTATGCCAAAAATCTATGTTTAATGGCAGAGGCACACTTGTTCCCCAATACAAAAAAAAAACTTCATCAGCACACTTTGAAAGCGAGTGTCTGTTGATATTGTTTGACGCGGTAAAAAAGGGTTTCAAATTTAGTTTGATCAGACTATATCGAAGATAACGCGAGAACGTGAGATAGATGTTCCACTTGAATATCCCTTGCATAGCAATAGAGAATGTTTAGACCTTGTAATTTTAAGTGCGGAGTTACCCAAAGATCAAATTAGATAGATTAAAGAGCTCCTAGGATAATATTCCGATATTTTCAATGATAGACTCGGATGTACAACCCTAGTAGAGCTGTAACTAAAGATAGGTATATCTGTTCCATTTAAAATATAAAGGTAACTTAGTAACATTTAATTAGCGAGAGACTATGGAAAAAAGGTCTGAAAAATGTTAGACTTAAGAGTTGTTGAACCGTCTAATTCGCCATATTCATCTCCCTTGTCATTGTCAGCCAAACGTTGGTACTAATGTTTATGTATTGATGTGCTGCATTGATTGTTGGGAGGATTATCTGTCTGTTTTTGGATGAACGTTTTGGAACATTACTTGAAGCCCACCTCACGGCGCGACCTACCAAATGCAATATTGGCTAAACGGATTTAGAGTGCCTGAAGCATATGATCTATTCAGCCAGACATCTAAATCCTCACCCTAAGCAAGTATTAGTGGCAATCAACTCACTTCAACCTGATAACTCATCGCAGGTTTGATCTTTTCTAGGCTTAAAAAGAATTGCATAGGAAACGTATTCTTAATTTCTCTGCCATTGCTGTTGCTTTATTAGGTCTAAAAAGGTAGGGGCAATCCAAGAAAATAAAATGGGGACCATCTCACCTAATGCTATATCTACTTGATTTCAGTAAACCTTTTATTATCAGAGATGATGTTTCCTATATTGGTTTGGAATCAGTTTGGTTGCAGGAGGAATATCCGATTAAAATGCTATTAGCCTCTACCAGTAGGAAGTTATTATCCAGGGAACTTAACTCAGGTCTCTAATGCTCTGTTGATGCCTTGTGTGCTTACATTTCAACCAAATCTTTTTCTAGTTGAAGCCATATGAGAATTATTTGAGTACGATGTAAATAGAATATCCAGAGTACTATATAACCAGTGTAAACATTGTAAACTATCATGTATTTTTAAAACAAAAATTGTATTCTGTGTCAGATTACACAATGAGTACTTTTCTCGCTTAAATTAGGAGGTATAGCCACACAAAAGGCAAGAAATAACTCGGGTAGCAGTTCAAAGAATTTGACCATTTCACGTTTTTATGCGTGCAACGTTACCTAGTGTAAATAGTTCTTTTCAACTGAACTAGCACGTATCTCGACGTAGATCGCTTTGCGGAGAGAGACACTAAAAGCACGGTTTACACGAAAATCTCACCCTGACTAATACTCTCCTCCTATGGAAGTAAGAGATATATTTTATTTAACTGATCAATGGTCTTTAGATCATGTCAACAGGTTAACCTTTTCCATTTGTGTATCCAGCCTTAGGGTTAAATGTTACATGTGTAAGTTAATGATGTGAAGCATATTCAGTTTTTAAAGTAATTAAATTATCGTTTAATGATGCCTTTACTACGACGCATGCTTGCAACTTTGTGAAGTTACAAACTACGTTAAAGGATTAAGTTAGCAGCATATATTTATATTTTCTGTCCATACTTGATATTATGACAAGTTGGTTTTCATTGTAGCTGTTTGTAGCTATCTTGACGTATGTCTTTGCTCATGGTAATCTTTGTAAGGTGGGAGAGGCCAATACGAGTGTGCTACCCCAAATCAGAAGAACTGTGTCTTGCATGTACGTAGATGTTTGCGGGTTAAACAGGATGTCTGGCATTACTGCTCCTCTAGCAATATAATTCATTGATTGATTGATTGATATTTAACGGCGCACCAGCACATTTAGGCTATTTAGCGCCATACAACAGGTTGTATTTAAACATGGTTAAAATACTAAAGGTTTAATATCGACCAGCGATATAGAAAAAAAAAACAAATAGTTCAATATAAAATTGTAAGTTGTTGGTAACAGTAAAATATGAAGCTTCCCAATCAACGGGAGATGTAAATGGTGTATGTTGATGAAAATATGTTGAAAATAAGAGGTGATATTTGCATTAAATAAAAATGCACTAGGTGATGACATACAAGTTAAAGTTTAAGATAAAGATTTACTTCCTTCAGGAAATCTAAAATACAAGTGATAGATACAGTATCAAAAAGTTCCTTCATGTCATGTACATTATAGTACTTAGCACGTGTAGGTTGCAGGTCGGAACACTCGGTCATGAAGTGTTTAACAGTGAATGGTTCATTGCAAGAGACGCACTCTGGTGGATCTTCACCTTTTAGTATGTGGGAGTGGGTTATGTATGAATGACCGATTCTGAGTCTTGCAATGACAGTCTCCTCCCTACGGATAGTTCTGTAGGAAGGAGTCCATTCTCCCAGGGTTGGTTTGATGGCATGAAGTTTGTTATTGACTGTATGATCCCATGACATCTGCCACTTCTGACGCAGGTACCTTTTGATACAAGGTTTAAAATCAGTAAACGGTAGTTTAAAATCTGATGGTTCTTGGGATAGAGCCATCTTAGCAGCACGGTCTGCTTCTTCATTACCTCTAATACAAATATGGCTAGGTAACCAACAGTATACTATATTGCTGGAGGTACTAAGCTCTGTATTTTTGACGAGGAGATGGACTAATAATGGGTTATCCAGTTTTCTATTGTGTAGCGACTGAAGCACTGATAAAGAGTCACAGAAGATAATGCTATTTAAGACGCGTTTCTGTTCGATAAATTTGAGAGCAAGGTCTATTGCTCTGATTTCCGCTGAAAATATGGACGCATCGTTTGGCAAACGCACTTTGGTTATGTGCTTGCCACTAACAAAGGCTGCAGCAGCCTTTTCATCAACCTTTGATCCATCAGTATAAAATTTAGTGTAATTTGTAAAATCGTTGAGAAGTTCATGATAAGAGTTCAGGAATATGACAGGGTTGGTCTCAGATTTATTCCCATCATGTAACGTAAGGAGCCAAGGTGGTGTTTTTGAGACAAACGTTTTCTGAACTGTGGAGAGATTACTTTTGATATTGTCAAGGCTAGATGATATTCTAATGCCAAATGAAGGTATGGCATTTGGTTTATTACCATATAAAGTTTTGTATTTTGTTTGAAAAACAGCCGAAAAGGCAGGGTTCCGAGGGTTTGATCTTAACTTAAGAGCGTATTGTGCAGAAATCATTTCTCTGCGATGCAATAAAGGTGGTTCATTCGCTTCCACGTGAAGGCTTTCACATGGAGATGTCTTAAATGCTCCTAGAGCGAGTCTTATTCCCTGATGATGAATTGGATCAAGTATTTTCAAATAGGACTTCCTAGCTGAACCATAAACAATGCATCCATAGTCTAGTATTGAGCGAATAAATGTTCTATACAAATTAAGGAGAATTTTTTTATCAGCACCCCAGTCAGTGTGCGCAATTACTTTAAGTAGATTTAAAGCTTTTAAGCATTTAGCTTTTAAATTCTTTATGTGTGGTATAAAAGTCAGCTTTCTGTCGAAGATAATACCCAAAAATTTTGTTTCTTCGACGACTGGAATAAGTGTGCCATCCAGCGTGAGTTTAGGGTCATCATGATTTCTTCGCAATTGACAGAAATGCATGCATACTGTTTTCGATTTAGAAAATTTGAAACCGTTATTACTGGCCCAACTTTGGATCTTACTGATATTTTGCTGGAGTTGCCTTTCAATTGTACGCATGTGCTTTCATCGATAACAAATTAAAAAATCGTCTACATATAAAGAGCAATCCACACCGGGAGCTAAGCACTTGGTGATGCTATTGATTTTGATATTAAATAGCGTCACAGATAGAATACTGCCCTGGGGCACACCCATCTCTTGCTGGTGCATATCGGAGAGGGTAGAGCCCACTCGTACTTTGAATTCTCTGTCGGAGAGAAAACTGGAAATGACAGAAGGCAGACGGCCTTTTAGGCCTAGATCGTGCAGGTCATTTAGTATCCCATACTTCCATGTTGTGTCATAGGCCTTTTCTAAATCAAAGAAGACTGCTACTAAATGTTCTTTCTTGATAAATGCATCACGAATAAATGTTTCCAGTCTAACCAGATGATCGTTTGTACTACGACCAGAACGGAAGCCACTTTGGAAAGGAGATAATAAATTGTTACTTTCCAAGTACCATATAAGCCTAGAATTAATCATTCGTTCCATTGTTTTGCACACGCAGCTTGTCAGTGCAATGGGCCGATAGTTGTTAGGATCTTCGATGTCTTTGCCTGGTTTGGGAATCGGTATTACTATTGCTTCTCTCCAGCTCTTAGGTACATTACCAGCAATCCATAAATCATTGAAGATTTTCAGAAGTAATGTCAGAGAAGATTCTGGGATGTGTTTCAAAAACTGGTAATGTACTTCGTCAGGCCCAGCTGATGTATCATGGGCCTTGTCTAAAGCCTCCCTAAGTTCCAATAAAGAAAACAGCTGGTTATAGCTTTCAGAGTTGTTAGATGTGAACTTTAAACGTGACTTTTCTTTTTGATATTTTAATCTTCGAAAGGTTTCTGAATAATTAGATGATGATGAGTTTTTGGAGAAACTGTCGGCAAGAATATTTGCTATGTCACGTTTCGAACTAAAATTGTTATTGTTTGTTTTCAGTTGTCGAATAGAATTATGTTTCCTCTTTCCATTTATTTTGCGAATAGTATCCCAAACTTGTTTCATTGAGGTACGAGAGTTTATAGTAGAAACATATTTCTTCCAGGATGTACGTTTACAATCTTTGATTGTGCGTCGAGTTTTAGCCCGCGCAATTCGATATTTGTTTAAATTTTCGGGCGTAGGACGAGTGTTGAATTGTTTTAATGCTTCTCGGCGTTGTCTAATGGCTTCTTTGCATTCCTTGGTTATCCAAGGTTTTTGCGGTTTTTTACTGTTCGGGGAGGACTTAGGAATAGATTCATCTGCAATTGAGATTAGAATTGAAGTAAAATGCTGTATAGGATTAACAGCGTTGAATATTGTATTATTATTTAGTCTAGTTTGACATAGTGTTTCAAAGGAAGCCCAGTCGGCTTTCCTTATATTCCATTGTGGAATTGAGTCATCAATTTTAGAGTTATTTTCAAGAATGATTGGGAAATGATCACTGCTGTGAAGGTCATCAGCGACCTTCCATTCATAGTCCAAAAGCAATGAAGGAGAGCAAATTGTCAAATCAATGGACGTGTACGTCCCCGTTCCTGGGTGTAAATATGTCGGTGAGTTGGTATTATATAGACACAGATCGTGTCTAGAAATGAAATCTATTTTATGGCCTCTGTCGTTTATGTGATTCGATCCCCATAGAATGTTATGGGCATTAAAATCCCCGAGTAGAACGAAGGGTGTGGGAAGTTGTTGAACAATACTGTCTAAATCATTTGGTACTAGTTTGGCGTTTGGTGGTAAGTAAATGGAACAAAAAGTAATCACTCGATGTAAAGTGACACTTACAGCAATAGCTTGTAAATTTGTATTTAAAGGAATGACTCTGTGCAGGGCTCTTTTGTTCACAACAACAGAAACTCCTCCTGAGGCCTTGTCAACGTTTTGAAAGTACTTGTTGAATAGGGAAAAGTTTCTAAATGTAATTTTATCTCTGTCTTTCAGGAATGTTTCCTGTAAACATAGTACAGCAGGATCATGTTCATTTAAAAGCAGAAGAATATCATTGTAGTTTGCTTTAAGTCCTCGACAGTTCCATTGTATGATTGTGTTCTTCATTATAAAGTTATGCTGGAGATTCTGGATCTAGTTAAGACTATTCGCGGAGAAAATGTGTTGTTATTTGTCTGGAGGAAGTACGGGAGTATATTTGGTTTTGCTAGGTTTGGAGGAACCTTGAGTACATGGATCAGTTTCTTCTGCACCCATACTCTCAAGTTCTCCAAACATATTGTAAAGTTTAATGGGGTCATCTGACCCCTTTTGCTGCTTATTTGTTTGTTGTTTTTGTTTATTGTTTGGAGCTTTTGGTGGTGGGTTGTTATTAAATGTTGTCTGAGTTGATGCTGTGCTTTTCTGTGGTTGGTAATTAGGGATGTTGGCACTTGTTGAATCGGGCTGATCTGTCTGTGTTTGTGCGTCCTTGGTGATTTTGGGGTTGTGTTTCACAACTGTGGAGAAGGATGGGCCAGGAAGGGATGTTTTTGCCTGGACAAGTTTTCTGGCCTCTGGGTAGGGTATGTTGGAGGAAAACTTTACTCTCTGAATTTCCTTCTCCTGTTTCCATGTATCACAATCCTTAGAATTGGCGTGATGCTCTTTGCCACAGTTGACACAGTGCGGAGTTGCTCTACAATCAGCTTCCTGATGAGAGTGGTCTCCGCATCGGCCACAGACCTTGACTCTGGAACATCGGTCTTCGTGATGGCCGTATTTCTGACACTTGTAGCATCGAAGAGGATTTGGTATGTAAATCTCAACCTTTACTTGCAGAAACCCAACCTTGACCACTTTGGGCACTGTCGGTTTATTAAAGGTGAGTACAAATGTGTTGGTGTCCTGCAGGGTGTTATTACGTTTAATACGTATTCTACGTACTGCAGTGACACCTTCATGTTTCATCCCCTCGATGATATCTGTGTCGTTGACTCCAGCCAAGTCACGACACCGCATCACGCCTTTAGACGTATTCAATGAAGTGTGATCGAATGAGGTTACTGGAATGTTGAAGAATGTTTTCATCTTTTTCAGATTTTCAGTTTGACCTTTTCGCTCACATTAAACGAGAAGACAACCCGATTTTAATTTTTTGACACCTTTTGGTGTGCCAATCAAGCCCGTTAATGTTTTCTCTATTACAAAAGGAGATAGCGCAGCGATTTGAGTTTCAGCATCTGTTGACTGTATGACCATGAAGCGTGGGAATGACTCCACACTACATGGTTCTTCATCAGAGTCGGATAGTGGTTTCGTTCGTTTGTTTTGATTTTTCTTTGAATTTTCCATGATTTTTTTTTAAAGTTTCAGCACCCATGCTCCCCGCCCACCATGGAGCCCAACAAGGGGACACTTTTCAAGTGCCAGGGATACACAGATGCCATACTCGTTAGATAAAATTACCTAGGATCGGCAAAATTACCTCCCGATTGACCCGTTAAGCCACCGCTATCTAGGAGGTCTTCTAGTACTTGGGAAAATGAAAGCTAGAATAATAGAATGAAGGGGCAACGGTGGTATCAAGAGAGATACAAGAAATATATAGAACGTGAGCTAGTAAATAAAGACCTCCTAGGGCTCGGCGTGACCAGCCGATTTGTCGAGACCGGGCCCATCTCGACCACCCGTCTAAGAGAAGTAGAGGCCAAAGTAGTGTATTGCATCGGAAAAGCCTCCGCTCAACTACCAGGATCCTTTCCTCCTCCGACACGGGTCGCAGCCCACGGCAAACAGGTCGCCTCTACTTAGTCGCCTTTTACGACACGTGGCGAGGCACGTCGGGCCAATTCTACAACCCCGAACCCGCAGGGGGAAGGAATATAATGAACAGGTGTAAGGTAATAATAAATACCATTGTCATTTCCATGTACTCTGGCCGTATATTCTTTGGATATTGTTCACGCTGAAACTGTTTGTGATCTAAGAACATTTACTTGAATTATTAGCCTAAAATGTTCGAACGTAAACTTTGTATAGCAGTTATTATAAAAGGTAAAACTACTTTTGCATGACTAGACAATACTACCTGTGTAAAGTGCAATGAATACATTTCCATATATCTAAACTGAAACAAACATTATGGGATCTTTCTTTTGCAAGTTACCTCTCAATTAATAGAAGTAAAAATGACCAAGCGGCGCTAGCAGTTTGTGAAATGTACATCTGAAGTCCAAGATGTATATCCTATAACCCACAGAACAAGCATTAATGATACTCCCACAACAGAAGGAAATAATAAGTTGACTAAAAAGTATCTAATATAGATAGCGTTGTTTTAATTGCCAATATAATCAGCGAAGGAAACTGGACATTTAAAGAAAAACATAATTCCCATGCAAAATATGAAATTTTAAAGAGCCACCGTACAATAACATTTCTTTTTATATAGAAGTGAATATGGGTGTTCTCGATTCTAGAAGTAACTGTTCAGTTAATATGGAGTAGAAGAACAGGATGACTTTCTAACTCTTTGTAAGTACGGAAGTTAGAATTTTAGATATACTGAGTAATGTTTCATATGAATAGGTATTTTGGGACAATCTTATAATTGTTTGTATTCTTATGGAAGTGTTTATGATTTTAGTTTCGATTTGGGGAATAATTATCTGAAAAATAAGCTAACTTTGTGCCATATGAAAATGGCTATATATGGATGAACTCACTTTTATCGGACAAATAACCTAATCTTGTGCCAAATGGAAACGACTATATATGGATGAACTAACTTAGATGCAGTTGCGACGTGAGTAGAAATTTCAATTGCCTCAATCCTAACATTGTTATGTAGTAACCGTGGACATGGCGAATGCGTCAGTCTATCCAGTTGTTTTGGCTTGTTTATGATATGAATGTGTCTAATGCCGACATTGCAGATATAATAAATGACTGTTTGCACAATAATTATAGTATAAAATAAATACCTGAACCAGCGCAGAGATGGCGCAATAATGGAATATATACTTTCTATACTGGTAAATATAATGCATTATACGTAAACCGAAACGAAGATTCGTATCCCAAACGTAGCTTATTACAAACATTTCTCTGTATAACTCGTTATGCGTATTAAATAATAGCCAACCATAATAACTATAAAACTATAAAAATATAAGTTACCTTTTTCTCCTTTGTCAGAGACCTTTATTATAATATCCCGGCATCTATTTATTAGATATGAGATCGATGTTATTAGTTTTCATTTTCCAGGTAGTTCTAATAAGTGAATGCATAATGTATACATTTATTAATGGAACAAAAATATATAATTTATATAATGATATTCGTTATTGGGTTTCAAAATTCCAATTGCGTTTCTAATAAATGGTTAGATAATACACTATGACGATGATTGATACAACTGTTTAATTGGATATACTGAGAACTTGAAGTCACACGGAAAAGGAAATGTTATTCAATACAATCAAATAAAGCTTTATTGGTTATATTTCTTATTATAGATCGATTTTAATTAAAAATGATATCAGTGATCGGTTAAACAAAATCATATTGAAATTCATTTGATTCATTAAATAGTATAGTTGAGAACGTGCTCGTGTCTTCCTAATTCAGCCATAGTCTGTAGGATGAGGATTACTTATGTTTGGTTTCACAACGTGCGAAACTAATAGTCGGACCCAACACGTTAAAAGATTAAATAATGATAACTGTGTTTAAGAGAACAACATCTCTGTCTTGAAAGTACAAAAAGCGATCAGTGTATAGAACAGAGTATAACACATTTTGTAAATGCATATATTACATTTAATTGGTTCGAGTTTAGCGAAATACTTTATGCTTTTAGGTATATAATTTCCTATTGTGCCTAATACAAGTTATCTTGTAAAAGTGTATACTGTTGAAATAGATTCAGATTTAGTTTTCTTTTAAATGTTGGAGATGTCAAATACAAATATGAAAACAAGTCGTTTTGACCAATGCAATGTTTAAAGATGTTTATAATTTATTTACCATTTTTAGTGTTGAACAAATCCAATTCATACAGAGTATGTATGTTTGAGTGATTGTGGATGATGATGATGATGATGATGATGATCATCATCATCATCATCATCATCATCATCATCATCATCATCATCATCATCATCATCATCATCATCATCATCATCATCATCATCATCATCATCATCTTGACCTAGTGTGGTTGTTGACGAACTGTGCTGCTGCAGAACATCTGACCAGTTCCCTCCACTTGTATCGATCGTGTGCCAATGCCTGTGTCTCCGCTCTGTGATGTTGTCACTCCACTTCTTTCTCTGTCTACCTCTCATTCTGCCCCCTTGGACACTACCCTGCAATACTAACATCTAGTGACATGGCCATACCACTTCAACGTGCTGTCTAATAGTGAACACGTATTCAATTATATAAAGAAAATATCGTTATTTACAATGTACACATATCCTCTTTATTACATTAATAAATAGCATTTGTGATATCGAAGGGATAATTATCATTATTTTCCAACATGGTATATGCAGCTATCGAATTGTTAAACTTCAGTAAATGCACTATACTTTAACATTGCTAGTGCTGAGTGCAATAATAGGGCACCCCATGCATCTGTTATTAATATCTACATAAGAGAAAAGACATCTTGATACGTATCAAGATTAAATGATTACTCGGTAGTATCGACCGACGACAATGGCACAAGGCGAAAAGCTTTAATGACAATGGAAATTCAAAGCATTCTTTTTCAATCGTTTTTGATAAACTTATGGCAACTATATTAAAACACTAAACATCACTTGATGTAAAAATAGGAAGTTTATACTATTCTTTGATTTTTAAGTACACTATCTATAAAGGGAACTTAACTATGCGTCCTTGTGAAAAACTTGAATTGTAATGTTTACGATGTACAGATAATTAACATACAAATGACCAAAATAAGAAGTGTAACTATTTGCACGTATCAATCTAAAACTATGTAAATGTATTGACTGACTTTCAATATAATAACTTGTATAGGTTGTTGTTCTTAAAGGCCTCTCTAGAAGTGTAACCATTTGCACAAAGTGGCAAATTTGATTTGACTAAAGCATCTTTTCAACTCATTTTTTGAAAAATGAACATATACCAATAACAGTTTGAATGAATTTACAAGGACGAACTTGTTATACATTACCCTTTGAAAGTGGAATAAACATTTCGTCTAGTGAGCAAGCTGTCTAAGTACATATTACAGCTATAATCACATTTACAGAAGGTATAACGATAAACTGTAAAGTTTCCCTCCCCAACAAAGCCCGAAACGATACACTGTATTGTTTTATTTTCCGTGACTGTCTTTCTGTAATAATGCACATTTTATAAATTTCTTTACTAAAAATTTCATGCACTTCATAATCTCGATAAAATTAACTTTCTGAGAAACGCAGAATATCAATTGATTAGTTGCATTATCTTGAATAATTGTCAGTGCTGGCAACGTGAACCAACGGTTGTTTTAAGTAGAAAGATCTTCGTATATTGTGTATGCTTTCATATTCTTGACAACTACTTGTTGAATAATGCATTAAATATAATTGGACTAATATTCTCTTTCGATTGATTACATTAATGAACGTTGAATTTGGAATGCATGTTTGAAGTTACAGTAAATGATCTAGTTTGGTACAATAAATTATGTAGTTTGATACATTGTTTGTGTTTGTACCAATAAACAAACTGATCTTGTTTGGAAATCATAACCATTTTTGGTGCGTTACCAAATGTGTAAACTCCCTGGTGAATATAATCAATGAAGAGCGCCAGTGTGATATATATTCGAAACGTATCAATTAAAATTAAGTAAGATGAAGAAATGAAAGCCATTTCTTAACTTACTTTAATTTTGTTGTTGATACATGCACGTGTTGAAAACGTTAACGTTAACAAAGATAGATGTCATTAATAGACTTAAATACACTCGTATGACACAAATATGTATCAATCCTAGATTTCACCGAGTTTGACGTCTGGTGCATTATTAAAACGGCTGAATGCAAAATGGGCTGCTTCCTAAAATGTACAACAAAAACAACACATTCGATGCCAACCTGCAAAAAAATATGTAGTTTTTAATATATATTGTGGTACAGCTTAATTTTAATATATAGCTTTGCCTGTACAAATAAAGATAGGCGTGAATGGTCACAAAATCCACTGTGGTGTTACAAAGGACATAAAGCTGATTCAGATATCAGATTTCCCAGTAGATGGTGTCTGTCACTCGGGGATAGGGTTAGTAATATTGTCTCGACATTTTCGTTTTCTCTGAATAAGTTCATTTTTGTGTCTAGTTAATGTGATTTTGAGACATATCATCTGAAATATATTAGGTTACTTTTGAAGCGTGACATTTTGCATAATATATCATAATTTACGCTCCATACTGATTTCACTAATTATGACGGCCAATGTGGCCTATGGAGTTACCGCGACCGCCTAGGATGCGGTAGGTCCTGGGTTAAACACCGACAAAATCATACTACATGTCTGAATCCTGCTGATATAAAGCTAGATTTGATTTTAAAGTGCTCTAGTAGGTTTGGTTATTTCTACACTCTAACGAGCGAGATAAGTTTTCATTAACTCATCAACTGTTCTGTATAAGAAGCTAATACAAAATTATATTGGAAATCTTTATAATCTCACCTAATGTAAATTAACAACTATTACATTGTATTACCATTAACTAATAAAACCATTCAGATAAACATAAAACGTCAAATTATGATCAAACTATTGTGATATATGACAATACGACTATCAAATTACTGACATATTGTAGATAATGTTTTGTCGTATGCATATCTTTGTATCTTTCATGCCCCCCCCCCCCCCCGTGCGGGTTCGGGGTTGTAGAATTGGCCCGACGTGCCTCGCCACGTGTCGTAAAAGGCGACTAGGTAGAGGCAACCTGTTTGCCGTGGGTTGCGTCCCGTGTCGGGGGAGGAAAGGATCCTGGTAGTTGCAACACACTACTTTGGCTTCTACTTCTCTTAGACGGGTGGTCGAGATGGGCCCGATCTCGACAAATCGGCTGGTCACGCCGAGCCCTAGGAAGTCTTTATTAACTCTCTCACCTCCTTTTACTTTCTCCTTGTATCTCTTTTGATACCACCGTTGCCCCTACATTCTAATCCTATATCTTTCCCTTTTCTAAATCTTAGAAGACTTCCTAGAAGGCGGTGGCTCAACGGGTCAATCGGGGGGTAATTTTACTGACCTTAGAAATTGGCGACTTCAGGGTCAATCAAAGGTAATTTTATCAACTGAGTATGGCATCTGTGCATCCTTAGCACTTTAAAAGTGTCCCCTTGTTGGGCTCCTTGGTGGGTGGGGAGCACTGGTGCTGAATTTTTCAATCAAGCCATCATGGAAAAAAAAAAATAAACGTACCAAACCACTGTCTGACTCTGATGATGAACCACGTGGCGTGGAATAATTTCCACTATTTATGGTTATTCAATCAAAAGATGATGCTAAACCGCTTTCAGGTTTATCTCCATTTATTATCGAGAAAACCATTACGGTATCGATTGGCACACCAAAAAGTGTGAAAAAACTAAAATCGGGTTGTCTTCTTGTAGAGTGTGAGAGAAAGGGGCAAACAGATAATATCACCAGAATGAAAACATTCTTTGATATTCCAGTGACCTCATTCGCCCACACTACACTGAATTCGTCCAACGGTGTAATACGATATCGTGACTTGGCTGGAGTCACTAACGCACATATCATCGAAGGGATGAAACATGAAGGTGTCACTGCAGTGCGAAGAATACGTATTAAACGTAATAACACCCTGCAGGACACCAATACATTTGTACTCACCTTTAATAAACCGACAGTACCCAAAGTGGTCAAGGTTGGGTTTTTACAAGTAAAGGTCGAGATCTACATTCCAAACCCCCTTCGATGCTATAAATGTCCAAAATACGGCCATCACGAGGATCGATGTTCCAGAGCCAAGGTATGTGACCGATGCGGAGAACACTCTCATCAGGAATCTGATTGTGGAGCAACTCCGCATTGTGTCAACTGTGGCAAGGAACATAACGCCAGTTCCAAAGTTTGTGATACGTGGAAACAGGAGAAGGAAAGTCAGAGGGTAAAGTTTACCTCGAACATTCCCTACCCAGAGGCCAGAAAACTTGTCAAGGCGAAACATCCCTTCCTGGCCCATCCTTCTCCACAGTCGTAAAACACAATCCAAAAAGCACGAAGGACGCGCAAACACAGACGGATCAGCCCGATTCAACCGTAAGTGCCAATATCCCAAATTATAAGCCACAAAAAAGCACAACATCAACTCAAGTAGCAGAGAGGGTGAACAGACCAACCTTTTTAGACAAATATTTCGTAAGCGATTTGGTTTAAAACAAAATCTTACGATGATAGTGGTCACAAACACAGGGGGGAGGGACACTACAACGTTCCAAGGCGACGTTTTATAAGCGGTCAATCTTACAACGATGCTGTCATTGTCGTTGGCATCACCTGCTATGGGTTAATAATGAAAATCACTACGATTTCAACCGAATATTTGATCGAGTCCGATACGATATCGTGTCCGAGGGTCATGCAAATTTATTGTTACAAATCCGTGCGGGTTGACTGAGCGTTACTAAAGAAATTTTTTAATTGATTATGATCCATATCACCGCAGCACCAAGTTTGCCAAATATTTCTAAGAGTATGAGTATCAACTCCGTTAAATACACACAACAAATTGCAGTTATCTCTGATCACTTTTGGAATCTGTGTGTAGCGTTGAGTGACATATATCACGTCAGTGTTTTTGTGCCTGCCTCGGGAAAATATTCTAGCAGGGTTTGTTTGTTTATCTAACATCCCATCGTCGAATGCGACTAAATTGTTAATACTTCCATCGAGAACTTATACTTATGGCGCCTCGTCAATATCGGTTATAAAATCAACGACGTTCTCGCCGGCAATCTCTGAAGCGTTTTCATTAAAATCTTTTAGCACTTCATAGCATCGTTGATCATCTACGCTAGGAGCAACTAAATACAACTTATCCCACTTCATCCATCTCATTATTAAATTGAGTAACAATTGTGTCTTGCCGGAACCAGATGGCCCGAATATAATCATCATAATAGAGTTTTGTAGTGCTGCATGATGCTTAACCGGTTCTCTTGCTTTAGTCGCTGAAAAATCAATTATATCTATATTTCTATACATAAATAATGGATCTGTATTGTGTGAAGTGTAAAATGCGTCCTGGAACAGATGACTTGACGACGATTACAACTAAAAATAACCGATCAGCGCTTTCTGGTAAATGCGTACAATGTGGTACAAAGAAATTTAGATTTGTGTCTATGAAATCCGGAGATGTTTTTAAAAAAAACGAGGAGGTGATATCGCAGCCAAATTGGCAAAGCTCCCTGGAACCCCATGGGCAAAGTACTCCGGAGAAAAGCACCTTCCAGGATATAGCTACTGTGGCCCAGGAACACGATTAGATATCAGACATGATGATCAAAATCAACCCAAACCCGGTGAAGAACCGATAAACGCTATTGATAAGGCGTGTCATGCTCATGATGTTGCATATAAGAGCATTGATTTGCAACACAGGCATCTAGCAGATGTGAAATTAATTCATGCATTAAATGCTATTCCTCATAAATCCTTCAAAAAAATTAGCTTCATGGTTAATAAAACCGGTTATGAAAAGCAAATTGATGATGGGCGCTGGTAATTAATAATATGGAATCTATTTATTATTCTCCGAGGGGATACTGGAGGGGTAACGCTGCAATCAATAAACTCGCTATCGCCGCAAAAGTGAAAAAAGCTACTGTGGCTAATTGGTTATCCAAACAGGCTATATGGCAAATTTATCTACCACGTCCAAAACAAATCAATTTCTCGCATTTTGATGTGACTGTCCCTAATGAAGTTCATCAGGCTGATATATTATTTTTACCACATGACAACGGTTACAAATATGCGTTAACTGTAGTTGATATTGCGAGTCGATACAAACAAGGAGAACCACTGAAGACAAAATCATCACCTGAAGTAGCTTCTGCATTTGAAAGGATTTATCGACGAGGTCCACTACGCTGGCCAAATCTGTTACAAGTTGATCCTGGCAAGGAATTTCAAGGGGTTATTTTATTAGAGATGAAACATTACAATGTCACCATCAGACGGGGACATACTGCATTACATCGCGATCAGGCAATTGTGGAACGATTTAATCGGACTCTTGCAGAGCGGTTATTTGGATATCAATACGCGAAGGAGTTTATTCAGGATAAAAGATCCCGTGAATGGGTTAAGAGATTACCAGCTGTGATTACCGCACTCAATAACGAGATTACTAGAACAATCAAAATGAAACCTATCAACGCGATTAAAAAGAAGTCTATACCTAAAATGGAAATTCAAGGGATTTCACAAAAAGATTTCAAAGAATCAATTCTTGGTAGTAATGTCACTGTTAGGTATTTATACGATCCAGGAGAACTCGAAGGTGGCAGAAAAAGAGCTACCGATCCCATTTGGAGTGTTACTACACACAAGATATCCGGCATAACACGATCTACGGGTAGACCTCCAATCTATAAATTGGATTCAACTGCCCCTCAACGGGGATTTACTAGACAACAATTACAAGTAATACCCGAGGATATTCAATTACCACCGCATGGTCTGAACTAGCGCCGTTGCGTCTATTGCACTCAAGACAAGTCAACATCACATTGTTTCTGACATGACCGAGACTGTTATTTTTTCTGTCTACGGTAAATTGGCGAGGACCTTTATCCGAATACTGCCAACGCATTATACAATTGCAACTTGCGCAGTGATTATTCTGTTGTTTCTTCAAAGTAAATATTAATCCAGCATCAATGTCAAATTCTCGTTGTTTTTTTTTTGTCTTGTTGTTTGTAACCGGAGAGTTTTTTATCAATAATTTTAACATCAATATCATCCATTGTTGTGTCATTATCATCGAAAACAATTCTTCGAAGCTGATTTTTTTTTCGTACTCTGGATACTGCGAGATAGACTAAATTCGACCATTCAATGTGATTATCTACCATCCAAACAATTGTGTCTGTGATAGTCAATCCCTGTGAAAAATGTATCGTCGCTGCGTATCCTAGCGTTCACGGGGATTTATTAGCACGCAATGCATCTTCAACGACGCTGATATCAACTAGCACAATATCATTTAATACGAGAATTTGTTTTTCACTCTGTCTTGGAATATCAACTTCCATATTCTGTTTTCGTGTATCCGAAGGCCTATAACACAACGGTACTGGAAGTACGGCAAAATTGTTCTTTATGCAATTCAAATAACTTCATCTGAAGTGTGTCTCTGACAATTTTTTCTACTTGCAATTATCAAATCGTTTGGTCTCCACGTTTCCCAAAAATCATTCATTGGACTCTCTGAAATCACTTCACGTGCTATTTCACACTGGATTCTATCCGGTTGTAATCTAATTAGCGCTTTGAATTCTCGTAATCGTTCATCAAGTGTAATCAGTAATCAGTGTTAATTTCTTCATAATAGTCTACAAAACCCTTTAGTCACTCATGTGAGGATGCACCGACAAATGGTGGAGGTTGGCCGTGATCACCACACATGACGACTTTTGTGTTTTTGTTTAACAACCACTCAAGAAATGTTTGTAATACATCTAATGATACTGTGCATATTTCATCCCAAATTATGATTTCAGGAATGAATTTATCACCCATACGCTCAGGAGTCCATTTGTCACCCTTCCATCGAAAGAAGCTGTCATAAGTGCAAGCATTTACCTCTCGTTGTTTCATCTCTCTGGCGAGTCTGTGAGTTGGTGTTAGCACAATCATGTTTGACCGACGAAATAATTCAATTGCACGAGTTGTCTTTCCAGACCCACCACAACCGTTTAAATAAACTGTCTTGTATCTACATATCGGATCAGAGACAGATGGTGCATTAGAAAATTCTGATTGAATTTCAATACGGTTACAACAAAGATATTTATCATCCATGATAACGTTTGCGGATTCACAATACTCATGTAGTGTTTCCTTTTTAAATCGCCAACATTCCCAATTTTCCTCGGGATCTGTGAATGCCGCTACAGCTGATTTGTATTTATTGTGTATATACATCGAATCAGTGGCTAATCTAACCGCGGTATTAGGAAATCTATTTATCATCGAAAATAGATTAATACAAGCATAGGCTAGCATAGAACTTCTCAAGTGTGTGTACTGGGAATTATATCCATCACAGTAGGTAACAACCGTACCTAATTTTTCACCATTGGATAGAAAAGCATACTTACGGGATACAAGTTTTCCCTGTTTCGTTAAATCCGCTACAATAAAATTGTATTCAGCGACGTCTATGATCAACCTCGAAGAGTATTTTGCATTGTCGTATCCTCCACCCTGGGAAAATTTACCGATTATTCTTCGTCCAAAATCTTTTGCTTGTTCTTTTTTAATTTCAAATACCTCCTTAGACAAATTCATGATTTCTTCCTCGCTGAGATCAGGAAATTGTTTTCGTATTTCATTAATTACTTGATCTAGATGGGGTTGTGGTAGCCAAACTTCTTTCTGAGCTCGATAGGATATAATCGCTTCACCGACAATTAACGATTGCAACATCTCACAATCGATCATATATCGTAGTAACACTATTGGCATCCACGACTTTTCAGACATATGTCTACCAAGCCAAACATAACTACTCGGATGTAACCCTGTACCTAATTGGAATGATATCACACGAGCGAATCCAGTTAAATCAAAATCAGGCAATGGACCATTAATCGCAACACGAGTCATTTCATGCGTGGGGTGTCCAAATCGTTTAAAATAGTTACTACATTCCCCATACCCGAGAAAACTTCCAGGATTGAATGATTGATTGATTGATATTTAACGGCGCACCAGCACTTTTAGGCTATTTAGCGCCACACAACAGGTTGTATTTAAACATGGTTAAAATACTAAAGGTTTATTATCGACCAGCGATATAGAAAAAAAAAACAAATAGTTCAATATAAAATTTTAAGTTGTTGGTAACAGCAAAATATGAAGCTTCCCAATCAACGGGAGATGTAAATGGTGTATGTTGATGAAAATATGTTGTAAATAAGTGTTGATATTTGCATTAAATAAAAATGCACTAGGTGATGACATACAAGTTAAAGTTTAAGATAAAGATTTACTTCCTTCAGGAAATCTAAAATACAAGTGATAGATACAGTATCAAAAAGCTCCTTCATGTCATGTACATTATAGTACTTAGCACGTGTAGGTTGCAGGTCGGAACACTCGGTCATGAAGTGTTTAACAGTGAATGGTTCATTGCAAGAGACGCACTCTGGTGGATCTTCACCTTTTAGTATGTGGGAGTGGGTTATGTATGAATGACCGATTCTGAGTCTTGCAATGACAGTCTCTTCCCTACGGATAGTTCTGTAGGAAGGAGTCCATTCTCCCAGGGATGGTTTGATGGCATGAAGTTTGTTGTTGACTGTATGATCCCATGACGTCTGCCACTTCTGACGCATGTACCTTTTGATACAAGGTTTAAAATCAGTAAACGGTAGTTTAAAATCTGATTGTTCTTGGGATAGAGCCATCTTAGCAGCACGGTCTGCTTCTTCATTACCTCTAATACCAATATGGCTAGGTAACCAACAGTATACTATATTGCTGGAGGTACTAAGCTCTGTATTTTTGACGAGGAGATGGACTAATAATGGGTTATCCAGTTTTCTATTGTGTAGCGACTGAAGCACTGATAAAGAGTCACAGAAGATAATGCTATTTAAGACGCGTTTCTGTTCGATAAATTTGAGAGCAAGGTCTATTGCTCTGATTTCCGCTGAAAATATGGACGCATCGTTTGGCAAACGCACTTTGGTTATGTGCTTGCCACTAACAAAGGCTGCAGCAGCCTTTTCATCAACCTTTGATCCATCAGTTTAAAATTTAGTGTAATTTGTAAAATCGTTGAGAAGTTCATGATAAGAGTTCAGGAATATGACAGGGTTGGTCTCAGATTTATTCCTATCATGTAACGTAAAAATCACTTTGGGTTGCTTAAGGAGCCAAGGTGGTGTTTTCGAGACAAACGTTTTCTGAACTGTGGAGAGATTACTTTTGATATTGTCAAGGCTAGATGATATTCTAATGCCAAATGAAGGTATGGCATTTGGTTTATTGCCATATAAAGTTTTGTATTTTGTTTGAAAAACAGCCGAAAAGGCAGGGTTCCGAGGGTTTGATCTTAACTTAAGAGCGTATTGTGCAGAAATCATTTCTCTGCGATGCAATAAAGGTGGTTCATTCGCTTCCACGAGAAGGCTTTCACATGGAGATGTCTTAAATGCTCCTAGAGCGAGTCTTATTCCCTGGTGATGAATTGGATCAAGCATTTTCAAATAGGACTTCCTAGCTGAACCATAAACAATGCATCCATAGTCTAGTATTGAGCGAATAAATGTTCTATACAAATTAAGGAGAATTTTTTTATCAGCACCCCAGTCAGTGTGCGCAATTACTTTAAGTAGATTTAAAGCTTTTAAGCATTTAGCTTTTATATTCTTTATGTGTGGTATAAAAGTCAGCTTTCTGTCGAAGATAATACCCAAAAATTTTGTTTCTTCGACGACTGGAATAAGTGTGCCATCCAGCGTGAGTTTAGGGTCATCATGATTTCTTCGCAATTGACAGAAATGCATGCATACTGTTTTCGATTTAGAAAATTTGAAACCGTTATTACTGGCCCAACTTTGGATCTTACTGATATTTTGCTGGAGTTGCCTTTCAATTGTACGCATGTGCTTTCATCGATAACAAATTAAAAAATCGTCTACATATAAAGAGCAATCCACACCGGGAGCTAAGCACTTGGTGATGCTATTGATTTTGATATTAAATAGCGTCACAGATAGAATACTGCCCTGGGGCACACCCATCTCTTGCTGGTGCATATCGGAGAGGGTAGAGCCCACTCGTACTTTGAATTCTCTGTCGGAGAGAAAACTGGAAATGAAAGAAGGCAGACGGCCTTTTAGGCCTAGATCGTGCAGGTCATTTAGTATCCCATACTTCCATGTTGTGTCATAGGACTTTTCTAAATCAAAGAAGACTGCTACTAAATGTTCTTTCTTGATAAATGCATCACGAATAAATGTTTCCAGTCTAACCAGATGATCGTTTGTACTACGACCAGAACGGAAGCCACTTTGGAAAGGAGATATTAAATTGTTACTTTCCAAGTACCATATAAGCCTAGAATTAATCATTCGTTCCATTGTTTTGCACACGCAGCTTGTCAGTGCAATGGGCCGATAGTTGTTAGGATCTTCGATGTCTTTGCCTGGTTTGGGAATCGGTATTACTATTGCTTCTCTCCAGCTCTTAGGTACATTACCAGCAATCCATAAATCATTGAAGATTTTCAGAAGTAATGTCAGAGAAGATTCTGGGATGTGTTTCAAAAACTGGTAATGTACTTCGTCGGGCCCAGCTGATGTATCATGGGCCTTGTCTAAAGCCTCCCTAAGTTTCAATAAAGAAAACAGCTGGTTATAGCTTTCAGAGTTGTTAGATGTGAACTTTAAACGTGACTTTTCTTTTTGATATTTTAATCTTCGAAAGGTTTCTGAATAATTAGATGACGATGAGTTTTTTGAGAAACTGTCGGCAAGAATATTTGCTATATCACGTTTCGAACTAAAATTGTTATTGTTTGTTTTCAGTTGTCGAAAAGAATTATGTTTCCTCTTTCCATTTATTTTGCGAATAGTATCCCAAACTTATTTCATTGAGGTACGACAGTTTATAGTAGAAACATATTTCTTCCAGGTTGTACGTTTACAATCTTTGATTGTGCGTCGAGTTTTAGCCCGCGCAATTCGATATTTGTTGAAATTTTCGGGCGTAGGACGAGTGTTGAATTGTTTTAATGCTTCTCGGCGTTGTCTAATGGCTTCTTTGCATTCCTTGGTTATCCAAGGTTTTTGCGGTTTTTTACTGTTCGGGGAGGACTTAGGAATAGATTCATCTGCAATTGAGATTAGAATTGAAGTAAAATGCTGTATAGGATTAACAGCGTTGAATATTGTATTATTATTTAGTCTAGTTTGACATAGTAATTCAAAGGAAGCCCAGTCGGCTTTCCTTATATTCCATTGTGGAATTGAGTCATCAATTTTAGAGTTATTTTCAAGAATGATTGGGAAATGATCACTGCTGTGAAGGTCATCAGCGACCTTCCATTCATAGTCCAAAAGCAATGAAGGAGAGCAAATTGTCAAATCAATGGACGTGTACGTATCCGTTCCTGGGTGTAAATATGTCGGTGAGTTGGTATTATAAAAACACAGATCGTGTCTAGAAATGAAATCTTCTATTTTATGGCCTCTGTCGTTTATGTGATTCGATCCCCATAGAATGTTATGGGCATTTAAATCCCCGAGTAAAACGAAGGGTGTGGGAAGTTGTTGAACAATATTGTCTAAATCATTTGGTACTAGTTTGGCGTTTGGTGGTAAGTAAATGGAACAAAAAGTAATCACTCGATGTAAAGTGACACTTACAGCAATAGCTTGTAAATTTGTATTTAAAGAAATGACTCTGTGCAGGGCTCTATTGTTCACAACAACAGAGACTCCTCCTGAGGCCTTGTCAACGTTTTGAAAGTACTTGTTGAATAGGGAAAAGTTTTTAAATGTAATTTTATCTCTGTCTTTCAGGAATGTTTCCTGTAAACATAGTACAGCAGGATCATGTTCATTTAAAAGTAGAAGAATATCATTGTAGTTTGCTTTAAGTCCTCGACAGTTCCATTGTATGATGGTGTTCTTCGTTATAAAGTTATGCTGGAGATTCTGGATCTAGTTAAGACTATTCGCGGAGAAAATGTGTTGTTATTTGTCTGGAGGAAGTACGGGAGTATATTTGGTTTTGCTAGGTTTGGAGGAACCTTGAGTACATGGATCAGTTTCTTCTGCACCCATACTCTCAAGTTCTCCAAACATATTGTAAAGTTTAATGGGGTCATCTGACCCCTTTTGCTGCTTATTTGTTTGTTGTTTTTGTTTATTGTTTGGAGCTTTTGGTGGTGGGTTGTTATTAAATGTTGTCTGAGTTGATGCTGTGCTTTTCTGTGGTTGGTAATTAGGGATGTTGGCACTTGTTGAATCGGGCTGATCTGTCTGTGTTTGTGCGTCCTTGGTGATTTTGGGGTTGTGTTTCACAACTGTGGAGAAGGATGGGCCAGGAAGGGATGTTTTTGCCTGGACAAGTTTTCTGGCCTCTGGGTAGGGTATGTTGGAGGAAAACTTTACTCTCTGAATTTCCTTCTCCTGTTTCCATGTATCACAATCCTTAGAATTGGCGTGATGCTCTTTGACACAGTTGACACAGTGCGGAGTTGCTCTACAATCAGCTTCCTGATGAGAGTGGTCTCCGCATCGGCCACAGACCTTGACTCTGGAACATCGGTCTTCGTGATGGCCGTATTTCTAACACTTGTAGAATCGAAGAGGATTTGGTATGTAAATCTCAACCTTTACTTGCAGAAACCCAACCTTGACCACTTTGGGCACTGTCGGTTTATTAAAGGTGAGTACAAATGTGTTGGTGTCCTGCAGGGTGTTATTACGTTTAATACGTATTCTACGTACTGCAGTGACACCTTCATGTTTCATCCCCTCGATGATATCTGTGTCGTTGACTCCAGCCAAGTCACGACACCGCATCACGCCTTTAGACGTATTCAATGAAGTGTGAGCGAATGAGGTTACTGGAATGTTGAAGAATGTTTTCATCTTTTTCAGATTTTCATTTTGACCTTTTCGCTCACATTCAACGAGAAGACAACCCGATTTTAATTTTTTGACACCTTTTGGTGTGCCAATCAAGCCCGTTAATGTTTTCTCTATTACAAAAGGAGATAGCGCAGCGATTTGAGTTTCAGCATCTGTTGACTGTATGACCATGAAGCGTGGGAATGACTCCACACTACATGGTTCTTCATCAGAGTCGGATAGTGGTTTCGTTCGTTTGTTTTGATTTTTCTTTGAATTTTCCATGATTTTTTTTTAAAGTTTCAGCACCCATGCTCCCCGCCCACCATGGAGCCCAACAAGGGGACACTTTTCAAGTGCCAGGGATACACAGATGCCATACTGGTTAGATAAAATTACCTAGGATCGGCAAAATTACCTCCCGATTGACCCGTTAAGCCACCGCTATCTAGGAGGTCTTCTAGTACTTGGGAAAATGAAAGCTAGAATGATAGAATGAAGGGGCAACGGTGGTATCAAGAGAGATACAAGAAAGATATAGAATGTGAGCTAGTAAATAAAGACCTCCTAGGGCTCGGCGTGACCAGCCGATTTGTCGAGACCGGGCCCATCTCGACCACCCGTCTAAGAGAAGTAGAGGCCAAAGTAGTGTATTGCATCGGAAAAGCCTCCGCTCAACTACCAGGATCCTTTCCTCCTCCGACACGGGTCGCAACCCAGGGCAAACAGGTCGCCTCTACTTAGTCGCCTTTTACGACACGTGGCGAGGCACGTCGGGCCAATTCTACAACCCCGAACCCGCAGGGGGTGAAAACTTCCAGGATAACACGCGGATATATCAATTGAAATCATACCATCGCGTGAGTATTTTGTGTTCCATAGTCCTCCATGACCGAATGCGACGCAACTCAATTTAACATCCTCGAGAAAATCACCTCGTGTTGGACGCCATGAGTTTTTTTCTCTTGCAAAGTGTGCTACCACTGATGAAATAGTAAAACTATCCGTGAGTAGTTTTTCATGGAAACAATCCGGTGAAAAATCATTAGCGATTTTTCTTATTCTAGTATCTAACTCTTCAATGCGATATAATTCACCATTTGATATTACAAATTGGTCGAATCCTAATTCGGAACCAGCACTACTAAGTAACCACACTGACACAGGATCATCTTTACACAACGCGTTAATAGCATCGAATAATTTCTTTTCATAGAAAACATCCCCGATAAACTCCTCGGGGATATATCTCACGGTTCGTTCTCGTGGAAATATTGTTACTGCAGGTGTCCACGCGTGTTCGTTATGATCAATAATTTCAATTGGAGCTCCTCGCGATTGATTTTTCGGTTCGTATAATACTTATCCGGTTATTGTCGTTACTGATATTGGGAATTTTAATGATGCTTCTAATATAGCTATATCAGAAATCTTTGCACCGTGCTGTTTCACTGTCAGTTCCCATTCGGTTATTTTCCTACGTCGCAGATCAGTTAGTTTATTTCCTCTGGATGCATTTGTGAAGTGTTCCATTACCCGTGTTGCTACACAATTCAGTGAACTAGAATATTTTATAGGAGCTAGTTTTGCAATATCGGGTTTATCATTTAGCGGGTATATTCCATAAACGATTGCTGTTACAGGATAAGATCTCTCGTAGTATGGTTTGTCGATTCCAGTTAGAATTCCTGGTTTGGAATCTCTATTCACAATGACAGCTTTTTTATTCCTAAGGATTGGTTCAAATTTATCCTTCATAATCCATTTGCCTACGACTTCGATAATGAATTTTATTCTGACAAAATACTTCCGTTGAGAATTGCTTGGCCCACTAAGATGTGAAATTATCTCGGCTGCTCTTTCATCATTCATAGTAGCATCGATGATGGGTACATTGACATCTTCATTGATAATTCGAAATGTCGACCAACAGTGTGCTGCACCGTCTCTGTAGAATTCATTAAAACACTCCCTGTCTTTACCCACTATAGTTCTATCACCGATTAGACGTTTTGATGTATCAGAGACTTTATCGAGATTGAAATTAACATTTTTCCAGGGCTTAATTTTTGATAATCTCTTGAACTCCTTATGGAGATTGAATGTAGCACTTTTCCAGCGCTTACATTTTAATAATCTCTTAAACTCCTTCATGTTGCCGTCTACTAGACGTTTTTTTGGTTTATCGTTTACTAGACATTTTTTGGTTTATCGAGATTGAACCTAGGACTAATTTTTAATAATCTCTGAAACTCCTTCATGTTGCCGTTTACTAGACGTTTTTTTGGTTTACCGTTTACTAGACATTTTTTTGGTTTATCGAGATTAAATCTAGGACTAATTTTTAATAATCTCTTAAACTCCTTCATGTTGCCGTCCACTAGACCTTTTTTGGGTTTATCGAGATTAAATCTAGGACTAATTTTTAATAATCTTTTAAACTCCTTCATGTTGCCGTCCACTAGACGTTTTTTTTTTGTTTATCGAGATTAAATCTAGGACTAATTTTTAATAATCTCTTAAACTCCTTATCAGGATTGAATTGAGCATTTTTCCAAGGCTTAATTTTCGATAATCTCTCAAACTTCTTCATATTATTATTAAAACAAGCATTTAAATGAAAGATTTATATATAATGAATCACTGCAAATGGCTTATGATTGGATCGACGACACCGTGTAACAAATCATGCAGAAATGAATTTTGTGGGTATCATATGCAAAGCTTTTGTCGTGGAAGCCTTGGTCCGTTACCCTGCATACGATGTGGGGTTGGGGTCAGGGGGAAATCGCAGTTGTGTCTGAGTTGTGGTGTTAACGATACAGGGAATTGAAGCGTTATTATGACAAAAGAATCAAAAATGGAAAATCATATGAATTTTCCAAAAAAAATTCTGACCTCGACTCTGTCAACGACAAAGTCATAAGAACTCCCCACGACTACATCGAAAGATTCTCCAAAGATGTTATTATTAGACCAAACACTGAATTAGACAAACAATAGTATAGTATATAAATGAACCAAGAATTCAAACCACACCCTGTGATTACAAATTATGAAGCATCCAGTGATGGTATCGTAAGAAACCGTAGACTGAAGAAATCAGTTGGTTCTGATAATGGTGTGGGGTATTTGAAGTTTCGCGCTGGAGGGAAAACTTATCTCAATCATCGTTTCGTATTTGAATGTTTCTGTGGATTGATCGAGGGTGATTTTGTTATTGATCATATCGATTCTAATCCGAAGAACAATTCTTTATCAAATCTGCAAGCTATCACACAAAGTGAGAATTCCAAACGAGGTTGGACTGGGAAATACTCGAAAAAAGCGAGACCTGTAAAATCTTTTAATACTGCAACTAACGAGGAAAAAATATTTTCATCTATGAATAGCGCCGGAAGGCATTTCGATATTTGTATGTCCTCGGTACAAAAAGTTGCAGAGGGAATAACCAAGACGACCATTTCAAAAAAGAACGGACAAAAAATTCATTTCATGTATGTCTGATGCGTCATATTTTTCATTTAGAAATATGTAATCATCATAGAATATGAATTCTGAAAAAATGAAAAGCATTATTGATGAAATCTTAAAATTGAAAAGTCAGGATATCAAACTGTCAGATGGTTTAAATCCTGATCAAATCATGTCAGATTTTCAGGGCATAGAATACGGAGTTAACACTAACAAGTATATGCTACCCAAGAAATATCCGCTAATCAAAAAAATTCAGAATTCTATTCGAGACTCTCTTTCATTTTCCAGTGACATAAGTGTGTTTGTCCCGTTATATACTATCGTTGAACGAATACGAAAAGAATTAGGTAACGAATATGAATTGAAAAAGGATGTCAATTCTAAAGTTAGAAACATAAGAGCGTTAATTCAAGAAAATGAACGACTTTGACCGTGACCGACCTCAGAGAGATTTTGTCCGTGATCGACCTCAGAGAGATTTTGTCATTTTTGATTGTGACCGACCCTTAGAGAGATTTTCTTTTTTTTAGCATTTTTTGATTGAAAACAACAAAATCGATCGGCCGTTAATGGATGGTTTTTTCGATATGATATGTCAGATTGATCATGGAAAGTGAGGAAAGTCACATTATTAATTGTTTTATATACAATTATGTGATTCTTCCTCATCAATTCTAGAGCTGTTAAAGACTTCCATGATCGTGTTAAAAATCATCTGACATGTCGAAGTGTTTTCGTCTGTTAGGTCAGGTTCGAAAAATTGTTTTACAATTGAAAAATTGTTTGCGATTTCAAATAAGGGTCAATGAAGCATTAACGACCCGATTGGCTCGTGAACGACTAGATGCAATCAAGAAATTTATACCAATTCGAGACTCTGTAAGAAATAAACTGCAACAACGACAGAGTTTACAAACGGATTTTACTGTGGGATCTGAAGAATTGTTTAAACTAGTAACCACAGCAATGAAAGGGGTAGAGCGTGCTATACTGGGAGATGTTCCCGAGACGGGGAAATTTGTTATAGGTGAACTTGAAAAAATAGCAGCGAAAACTGAACAAACAAAACAGGCTGTACAACAAATGGAATCAAAAGAAACAGTAGATGATTTACGCGTGATATTTAACGAGGCGGGGTTAGCAGAAATTAATAAGACTGATTCAACAGAAATTCCTGCGCTTGTTGTTACGACGTATGAAAACAGGAAAAATATGTTGAAACCAGAACATCATAAGTTTGTTAGAAATATACCTCACTGGGCTGATATATTCTACAAAATCAAAACTGAAAAAACAGGTAGAATTAAGAAGGATAGTGCATCATATATTGAATATATGAATGCGGTGGATATAGTGTATAAACAATACGAAGAGTTTAAACAACAACAAAAACCGCAAAAATTGCAAAGAAAGCGACAGCAACCTGCAAAGAAAATATCTTTTTCACCTACAAAACAACTCCCACCTGATCGAGATGATGATGTTTCTGATTATTTACAAAAAAAACAATTTAGAAGAACTGTATGAAGCAACTGGTTATAGCGGAAGTGGATTGCAAAACACTAGCGTTGGAAACTCTTCGGGTTTTTGTCCTGGTAGTGTTCTCAGTGATATATCACGATTAGAAGTTCTTGTAGGAGGGTTCCGAGCTGGAAATAACTCGCCGGAAATAATTAATGAAGCAGCTAATATCTGTAGACGATTATTTCAAGGTGGTATCATGGATATCAGCACATATCGAGATTTCATTGGCGAGTTAGTGGAGGATTATCACAGTGACTGAATTCACAATTGACAAATTGTTCTACAATTGAAAAATTGTTTCTGATTTCAAATAATGATCATACACTACAACCATGATAAACCAGCCAGTGTCTATGTAGTTAATTCACGGTTTCCAGTTTATAGAGCGTACTATGGTGATGGTTTAGGTAATACCATTGCTGGGTTATTTGCAAGAATGGCTCCAAAAGTGATTCCGTTAGCTAAACAATTATCAATGAAAGCAATTGATGTTATTCGTGATAAGGGTATTAGTGCTTTTGGAGATTTTGCCGGGAAAGCGTTTTCAGCCGCGAAGAATAAATTAACATCATTAGTGAAATCACGGAGAAAGAAACCGTTACCGTCTACAGCGGAAATGCCTGCGAGTGTTAGTAAAATTATAATTAACGCAGTAGATGAAAAACTAGCATCGTTGATAACTCCCGACGCAAATATGATAGCAGGAAGCGGCTTTATAAAACCACGACGATGAAAATCGTTTACGATTTCATAATTTAGACTCTGATAAATAGAATAAAATGTTCAAAAAGTCACCTGATCCAGCGTTTGATATAGACGCCCCAGTTGGCAAGGATGATTCTGTACGCGATTATCAATATTGCGCCTATCATGCAATAGACTCAAATAGTCGATCAAGAATTGAACTTCAAGTCCATGATACCAGTAAGTACTTTCTACCCGCTGAAGCGTTTATTGAAGTAGAAGGTGAACTTGTAACAGCTGCTGATACTACTGCTGTACCAGCACCGTATCCAGCTGGTACTCAAGTCGGTTTTGTCAATAATGGTATTATGGCATTATTTGAGAGTGCAAGATACCTCATTGATGGAAAAGAAATCGAGTCGATAGATCGCGATGTTGATGTGGCTACAACAATAATCGGGTTAGCGAGATATTCTGATGATTATACAAGATCGGCGGGACCTTCTATGATGTTTGCAAAGGATGTTAAAAATACCGCTGGAGGAAATCAATTTATTATAAGACGACCAAAGAATAATGCTGGTGCTGCTAATGTTGATGTCGAGAATATGATTATAAACAACAATCCTAACTTCAATCTAGGAGCCGCAACACGTATTTCAATGTTGCAAGGAGCGCGTAAATCATTTTCATGCGTGATTCCACTGCATCACATATTTGGATTCTGTAGAAACGTCCGAAAAGTTATCTACGGGACGAAGCATACAGTAGCGCTTGTACGAAAAGGTGATGATAATGACGCAATTTGGAGGATTTCAGCAGACAATGCAAATCCCAATGCTGATGCCGGTAAAGTTATTTTAACAAAGATATCATTGTGGATGCCAATGTTGACTCCATCAATCACCGCAGAAGGACGATTACTATCATTTATGGACCAAGGAGGAAAATCATTACTAAGTTGGTTAACCGTGAGTACAGATGTTAAACAATCAAGTCTCAACGGGTTATTCACGTGGAATCTAGCATCAAAACAAGGTGTTTCAGCTCCAAGTCATATATTTGTAGCGTTACAGGATAACACACGAGTTGGCGATCAACGTTTCAGTCATATGATATTTGATCCATTAGGTGTTAAAGACGTCTCACTGAGAATAAACGGCCAGCAGGAACCATCTGAGGATGTACAACTTGATTACACAGAAAATCATATTGCTCGCGTGTATCATAGATTGCTGTCGTTTATGGCACGCGATCAAAATGCTGATACTGGTCTACAAATATCACAATTGGATTTTAAGAATCTGTATCTGATCTATTACTTTTCGCTGGAACATCTTGATTTAACAAGACAGTCTGTCGTTGATATACACTTTAGAGCTAATGTAACCCGTCCTGGTGCTATTATTAATTACAGATTTGTTGCTTTCATTCTCAGCGACAAATCAATGCTACTTGAAGGTGTTGGAGGAAGAATGAGAGTGGTTGATGCGCCAGTGGAAAATCTATGACTGAAACTTTATAGCAATTAGATCAATCTGTGTTTGTATAATGTCGTATAGTAATATCAATGTGTCTTTGACACCTGGTCAATTCAAAAAATTCCCGTTGTTTGCTGCGTTACCAGCATTGATTGCGGCAGCAGCCCCAGCAGTTGCAAAAGCAGTCGCATTGGGGGCAGCTGGAGCCTTGGGAACAAAAGCGGTACAAAGCATTGCTGAATCATATGAACCGAAGAAGGGACGAGGGTATAAAACAAAGGGAAAGGGTCTAAGACTACCAGGAACCCCGTATTCGTGGTACAGCGGAAAAGGTCTAAGACTAGGACCGGTTTACTAGTTGAGGAACCTATGGTTGTGGAACCGATGGTTCCTATGTCCAATTTTGATTTACTCGATGCTGCTAAAAAAAACTCGCGATTAAAAACTTCAGAGGTGTCTTTATGAAAGATCAGTTACCAGCACAACCTAATCACGTTGAAACAGGCATCATTAATCTCGATAACAGCACCGGACCTGGTACTCACTGGGTTGCATACGCTATTGATCCACGTGGGATTTTCTATTTTGATTCATATGGATTAGCCCCGCCAAAAGAGTTTATGCGTTATATAAAAACGTTTCCAATGAAGACTTGGTATTCGACGCTACCAACACAAACGATGATTGATCCACCAATATGCGGCAGCGAAGTATTAAATGTTCTCGATGCTATTTCTAACTATTTGGGTAACTCAAGGGGAAAACCACCGTGTGTTGTCGTAAATGAATACACCAGCAATCGCTGGCGAAAATCATAGATTTTTTAACGAAACGATTTTAGAGAGAGAGTTTTACAATAATATGATTGATATTTGGGGAAGACCTCTGAAACCTAAACCCGATGACACTGCAACGGGTGATATAAAAAAAAATTCAAGATCTCCAGGGTAAATTGAAAACTAGCAATCTGTCGTTGGATGATATTTTGGTTAAACAACAAAACGCAATCGAGGATACTATCGCGTTATTTTCCGATCAGGGTAAATTCAAAACTAGTAATATATCCGCGGACGACATTTTGATACGACAACACGACGCCGCTGAAAACTCTATTGCGCTGTATTCCAGCGGCGGACGACTTAAACCAGGTGCACTTGTGTCTGCGATCACCGACGCAATTGCCGCCCACGACCGTAATCTGGATGATCATATACGAGGTTATAATACTCTTCGTAGAAATGTCGTTCATAAGTTCTTTGGGTCTCCAATGGTAGTTACACAATCTATCGCTGAAATTAAAACATTTATTGATGAGACGAAAAACTCCATCGAAGACATCAAAACTAATATTCAAGGGAGGGTGGTAACAATCATTGATGAAGCAAACACGATCCAACACGGATCATTTGCGTGGACATCTACAAACAACAAATTAGATATCACTGCAACCGTCAAGGGTATTTATCGATTAACACTAGTAACAACGACTCAATTTAATATATCATCATCGAGTTCATCCAGGGTCAGCAATACGATTTCAACGATCATTGACAAGGATACAACTGAAAAGTTCACGATAACATCTACTGATACAAATTTGGTTAGGGTTTCAATAACGTGGTATGTAGAATTCGTAGCGGATTTAAGTAAATAATAAAACCACTAGTGGTTTCAATTGAAAGGAAAATCCTTCGAATTTCACAATTGAAAACGCCTGCGTTTTTAAAATAAAATAGATTTCATCAACGCAATGTCGCTATTATCAAGTCAGAGAATTTCAAACTAGACTCAAAACCCTCGCCGAGGAGTATCAAATGCAAATAAAAAAATACCGACGAAGAATCATCGCAATTGATATTACTATGTACTCGGTGTCAAGCGTTCTCGCTGGTGCCGGAATAATACTAGCATCTGTTACAATGATTGCCCCGGTCGTAGTTCCAATTTGCATTTCTGCGGTGGCTACAATCGCGGGTATATCAACCCAGATAATAAAAAAGATATCATCATGCAGCCAGAGTAAACTGCAAGATTACTTACTTCAATTTAATGTTGTATCAACCACATACTCGCAATTATCCTCGATGATATCGTCGTCACTCGATAATACAATTATATCAGATAGTGAGTTCTCAGCGATGCTCAGTATTTTTGATTCCGCGATATCAAAATTAGAGCGACAACAACAGTATAGCAACGATGGAATTAGAAAACACGAACCCGAAAACCAGAATGATATCATAACATCAACGATATCAGATACTGAGTTCTCAGTGATGGTCAGTATTTTTGATTCCGCGATATCAAAATTAGAAATACAACAACAGTATAGAAACGATGACAACACCGATGGAATTACTTCAACGAATAGTGGAGAACACGAACCCAGTACAAACAAGCATGATATCAATAACATCGACGAATCCTGAATTCTGTGTGAATTTCCCTAGCCCAGTCCCCGTGAAGGAGATAGCGCTAGCAAAACTACGAGTGTATCACAGTTGGCCTAATATCAGATCAAAATCATTTGGTGGTCAACAACCGAATAATTCCTTGGTGTTCGCGAATAAGAATAAACCAGACGGGACTCCAGACTGGAACGTCGTTTCAATACCAACAGGGTCCTACCAAATTGAACAAATCAATGATGAATTCGCGCGTAGAATAAAATCCATTACTGGAAAAGAATCAAAAATCGCTATAACGGTTCATGAGCCGACGCTATCATCCGCAATTGAAATAAGCACAGAAGGATACATCGTAGATATCTACCAGAGTTCTATTAGAACCGTACTAGGATGGCCTGAATTACCACCCCGGGGGAAAACCGTTAATTTGCCACCTGAACCACAAAAAAATGATTATGTCACCGACAGAATAAAACCTGATAATCCAATAAAGAGTTATAAAGAGTACCAAGCAACTGGGAGAGAGAAGGAAGGGGAGAGAATAGAGGGAGCATATCATATTGTTAACTTAAAATCGTTGAAAATTTCATAGCAATGACTAATGATATTTCGTTGTTGTTAATACCCCTTAAATCCGGCTCTCTCACCCGAGATGAATTTATCAGCGTCGTAGAAACATGCAATACAATTATCGACGATATGGAAACATTTAATTTGAAAATTATTCAGGATATACTAGATGATGATCACCCATTGTCGAGAACAACATTTGCAACAGACTATAAAATCCCCGTCAATGATATTCCAACATTTAAACTACCAGGATATAGCGTACCAGAACTAAAAAAAATTCTCAGTGATGCCATCGATGTCGGTTTTAAAATAATTCATGATGCATGGAAAAAAACATCACCGGAAATAAAAATCCTCAAACATAACAATAACCCAGACGGTGGCGGCAGACATATCGCTCCGTTCAACGTGAATATATCCTCAGCGATTGCGCTCAATTTAGTATGCGATGTTATCGAAGGAAGCTATCAAATTGATCTCGAACGATCAAATCAAGCTCAGCAATGATATATTCTTTATTCGTTTGCACCAACAGCTCCTCCAGGATTTTTAATAATTGAGTCTCCGGTTAATCCAGTCTATATGCGATGCCATAATAATTCGCTAACAAGAATTAATTTCAAACTCACTGACCAGTCCAATAATCTGATTGATCTACAAGATGAGGTTTTACAAATTAGTCTGTTTGTGAAGTCCTAAAAGGATTTCCGTCCTGTGACACGATATCGTATCGGACTCGATCAAATATTCGGTTGAAATCGTAGTGATTTTCATTATTAACCCATAGCAGCAGAGAGGGTGATGCCAACGACAATGACAACATCGTTGTAAGATTGACCGCTTATAAAACGTCGTCTTGGAACGTTGTAGTGTCGCCCTCCTACCCCCTGTGTTTGTGACCACTATCATCGTAAGATTTTGTTTTAAACCAAATCGCTTACGAAATATTTGTCTAAAAAGGTTGGTCTGTTCACCATCTCTGCTGCTACTCAGACAACATATAATTACAATCCACCACCAACATCACCAAGACAGAAACACAAAGCACAAACAAATAAACCGCAAAAGGGGTCAGATGACCCCATTAAACTTTACAACAGGTTTGGAGACATTGAGAGCATGGATGCAGAAGAAACTGCTCCATGTACTCAAAGTAGCTCCAAACCTAATAAAACAAAATATACTCCCATACTTCCTCCAGACAAATAACAACACATACTTCCTTCGCGAATAGTCTAACCTAGTTCCAGTATCTCCAGCATAACATTATAATGAAGAACACCATCATACAATGGAACTGTCGAGGACTTAAAGCTAACTACAGTGATATTCTTCTGCTTTTAAATGAACACAATCCTGCTGTACTATGTTTACAGGAAACATTCCTGAAGGAGACATAAAATTACTTTTAAAAACGTTTCCCTGTTTAATGCATACTTTCAAAACGCAGACAGGGCCTCCGGATGAGTCTCTATTGCTGTGAACAATAGAGCCCATCACAGAGTCATTCCTTTAAACACAAATTTACAAGCCATTGCTGTAAGTGTCACTCTACATCAAGTGATTGATTTTTGTTCCATTTACTTACCACCGAACACCAACCTAGTACAAAAGGAATTGGACAATCTTGTTGAACAACTTCCCGCGCTCTCCGTTTTACTCGGGGATTTTAATCCCATAACATATTATGGGGATCAACTCACATAAACAACAGAGGCCATAAAGTAGAAGATTTCATTTCTAGACACGAACTGTGTCTATGTAACACCAACTCACCAACATATTTACACCCAGGAACGGGTACGTACACATGCATAGACTTGACAATTTGCTCTCCCTCACTGCTTTTGGACTATGAATGAAAGGTCGCTGATGACCTTCACAGCAGTGATCACTTTCCGATCATTCTTGAAAATAACTCCAAAATAGATGACGCAATTCCACAATGGAATATAAAGAAAGCCGACTGGGATATGTTTGAAACACTATGATAAACTAGACTAAATAATGATACAGTATTAAACGCTGTTAATCCTATAGAGCATTTTACCTCCGCTTTAATTTCAATTGCAGATGAATCTATTCCTAAGTCCTCAACGAACAGTAAGAGATCGCAAAAACCTTGGGTAACCAAGGAATGCAAAGAAGCCATTAGACAACGCCGAGAAGCATTAAAAACATTCAACAATCGTCTAACGCCCGAAAATTGAAATAAATATCGTATTGCTCGGGCTAAACCTCGACGCACAATCAAATAATGTAAACGTGCATCCTGCAAGAAATATATTTCTTCTTTAAACTCTCGTTCCTCAATGAAACAAGTTTTGGATACTGTTCGAAAAATAAATGGAAAGAGGAAACACAATTCTATTCGACATCTAAAAAAAACAATAGCAATTTCATTTCGAAACGTGACATAGCAAATATTCTTGCCGATAGTTTTTGGAAAAACTCATCATCATCTAATTATTCAGATGCCTTTAGAAGATTAAAATCTCAAAAAGAAAAGTCACGTTTAAAATTTACATCGAACAACACTGAAAATTATAACCAGCTGTTTTCTTTATTGGAGTTTAGGATGGCATTAGACAAGGCCCATGATACATCCGCTGGGCCTGACGAAGTATATTACCAGTTCTTGAAACACCACCCAGAATCTTCTCTAACATTACTTCTTAAAATCTTTAATGATTTATGGATTGCTGGTAATGTACCTAAGAGCTGGAAAGAAGCAATTGTGATACCGATTCCCAAACCGGGCAAAGATAACGAAGATCCTAACAGCTATCGGCCTATTGCATTGACAAGCTGCGTATGCAAAACAATGGAACGAATGATTAATTCTCGGCTTGTATGGTACTTGGAAAGTAACAATTTAATTTCTCCTGTCCAAAGTGGCTTCCGTTCTGGTCGTAGTACTAACGATCATTTGGTTAGACTGGAAACATTTATTCGCGATGCATTTATCAAGAAGGAACATTTAGTAGCAGTCTTCATTGATTTAGAAAAGGCCTATGATACAACATGCTAGTACGGGATACTAAATGACCTGCACGATCTAGGTCTAAAAGGCCGTCTGCCCTCATTCATCTCCAGTTTTCTCTCCGACAGAGAATTCAAAGTACGAGTGGGCTCTACCCTCTCCGATATGCACCTGCAAGAGATGGGTGTGCCCCAGGGCAGTATTTTATCTGTGACGCTATTTACTATCAAAATCAATAGCATCACCAAGTTCTTAACTCCAGGTGTGGAATGCTCATTATATGTAGACGATTGTTTAATTTGTTATTGTTCAAAGCACATGCATACAATTGAAAGGCAACTTCAACAAAATATCAATAAGATCCACAATTGGGCCAGTAATAATGGTTTCATATTTTCTAAATCAAAAACATTATGTATGCATTTATGTCAATTGCGAAGACATCATGATGACCCTAAACTACGCTGGACGGAACACTTATTCCAGTTGTTGAGGAGACAAAGTTTTTGGATATTATCTTCGACAGAAAACTGACTTTTATACCACACATCAAGAATTTGAAAGTTAAATGTTTAAAAGCTTACAATTTACTAAAAGTAATTGCGCACACTGACTGGGGTGCTGATAAAAAAGAGTCCTCCTCAATTTGTATAGAACATTTATCCGTTCTATACTAGACTATGGATGCATTGTTTATGGTTCAGCTAGGAAGTCTTATTTGAAAATCCTTGACTCAATTCATCATCAGGGAATAAGACTTGCTCCAGGAGTATTCAAGACATCTCCATGCGAAAGTCTTCTCGCGGAAGCGAATGAATCACCTTTATCGTACCGCAGAGAAATGCTTTCTATACAGTACGCTCTTAGGTTAAGATCAAACCCTCTGAACCCTGCTTGTTCGGCTGTTTTTCAACCAAATTACAAAACTATATACGAAAACAAACCAAATGCCATACCTTCATTTGGCATCCGAACATCATCCAGTTTTGACAATATCAAAATTAATCTCCCTACAGTTCAGAACACGTTTGTCTCGGAAACACCACCTTGGCTCCTTAAGCAACCCAAAGTGATTTTTACGTTGCATGATGGGAGAAAATCTGAGACAAATCCTGCCATTTTCCAGAACTCTTATCATGAACTCCTCAACGATTTTAAAAACTACACAAACTTTTTACTGATGGATCAAAAATTGATGACAAGGCTGCTGCAGCCTTCGTTAGTGGCAAGCACATAACCAAAGTGCGCTTGCCAAACGATGCGTCCATATTTTCAGCGGAAATCAGAGCAATAGACCTTGCTCTGAAATTTATTGAACAAAAACGAATTTTAAATAGCATTATTTTCTGTGACTCGCTGTCAGTACTTCAGTCGCTACACCATAGAAAACTGGATAATCCATTACTAGTCGATATTCTCGTCAAACATTCGGAGCTTAGTAACTCCTACAATATAGTATACTGTTGGCTACCTAGCCATATTGGTATTAGAGGTAATAAAGAAGCAGACCGGACTGCTAAGATGGCTCTATCCCAAGAACCATCGGATTTTAAATTACCGTTTACTGATTTTAAACCTTGTATCAAAAAGTACCTACGTCAGAAGTAGCAGGCGTCTTGGGATGATGCAGTCAATAACAAACTTCATGCCATCAAACCAGCCCTGGGAGAATGGATTCCTTCCTACAGAACTATTCGTAAGGAGGAGGTTGTCATTGCAAGAATCAGAATCGGTCATACATACATTACCCACTCCAACAAACTGAAAGGTGAAGATCCACTAGAGTGCGTTTCTTGCAATGAGCCATTCACTGTTAAACACTTTATGACCGAGTGTTCCGACCTGCAACCTATGCGTGTTAAATACAATAATGCACATGACATGAAGGAACTTTTTGATACAATACAAATCACTTGTATTTTAGATTTCCTAAAGGAAGTAAATCTCTATTTTAAACTATAACTTGTATGCCACCACCTAGATTATTTTTATCTAATGCAAATATCAACTTTTATGTACAAGATCTTATCATCAACATCCACTATTTATATCTCCCGTTGATTGGGAAGTTTCATATTTTCCTGTCACCAACATCTTACCATTTTACATTTAACTATTATGGTTTTCTATATCGCTGGTCGATGTTAAACCTTTCTTATTTTTAAGCATATTTACCTCTTGTATGGCGCTAAATAGCCTAAAAGTGATATTGCGCCGTTAAAATTCAAGCAAACAAACAAACTTGTGTCTTTCATGATGATCATTTCCAAAGAGGTCACCTTACTAATATGGATATGACATAGTATATTCTAATTGATCGTACATGGCAGCGTGTTTGCGCCGACTAAGGTCCTTAGCTTTGCATAGAGAAATCACCAGTATGTCTTTAACGTACACATACCTCCCTACCTATCTACCTACGTACCTACATGCATACATGCATGCATACATACATACATACATACATACATACATACATACATACATACATACATACATACATACATACATACATACATACATACATACATACATACATACATACATACATACATACATACATACATACATACATACATAAATACATACATGTTGGGCCAGCTGTAATATATTCGTAATTTTGCAAGCGCGATTTCCTTTACCAGAATAGACGTTGGAAACATTCACGCTAAATTAAGAATTTGTTGAGGTTATTTAGCTTACGGTTGTCCGTGGCGGGGTTGTACTAAAGGCTATAAGCAGCAGAGAGGGTGAACAGACCACGATTTCAAGCAAAAATAATGCTTCCTACGAAACCTTATTTTAACCAAAAAAATAAGTCTCCATTTAGCAAACGGAGACTTTACGATTTTTTAATCAATTTTGGTCGCAACGATGTGGTCATCCACCCTCTCTGCTGCTTAGTGATTTCATCACTGGGTTAACAAAAAATAATAAATGATTTCAACCAAATATTTGATCAAGTCCGATACGATATCGTGTCCGAGGATCATGTAAATTTATTGTTACAAATCCATGCGGGGTTGACTGAGCATGACTAAAGAAATTTTTAAATTGATTGAAGTCCATATCGGAACAGCATGTCTGCCAAATATTTCGTAGCGTATGTGTATCAACGCCGTTAAACACAGCAAGAATATTACAGTTATCTCTGATCACTTTTGGAATCTGAGTGTAGTGTTGAGTGACATATATCACATCAGTGTTTTTGTGACGCCCCCGGGAAAATATTCTAGCTGGGTTTTTTTGATTGTCTAACATCACATCGTCGTATACGACTAAATTGTTAATGCTCCCATCAAGGTCATCCACGGATGGCGCCTCGTCAATATCAGTTATAAAATCAATGGTATTCTCACCTTTAATTTCTGATGCATTCTCGTTAAAATCCTTTAACACTTCATAGCATCGTTGATCATCTACGCTAGGAGCAATTAAATACAACTTATCCCACTTCATCCATCTCATTATTAAATTGAGTAACAATTGCGTTTTACCGGATCCAGATGGCCCGATTATAATTGCACGGATAGAGTTTGGTAGCGCTGCATGATGCTTAACTGGTTCTCTTATTTTAGTCGCTGAAAAATCAATTATATTCATATCTCTATACATAAATTATGGATCTATATTGTGTGAAGTGTAAAACGCGTACTAGCACAAATGATGTGACGACGGTTACAACTAAAAATAACAGATCAGCACTAACTGGTAGATGTGCAACATGTGGTATAAAAAAAATTAGATTTATTTCTACAAAATCAAAGATTTTACAATCAGGAGATGTTTTAAAAAAAAACGAGGAGGTGATATCGCAGCCAAATTGGCAAAGCTCCCTGGAACCCCATGGGCAAAGTACCCCGGAGAAAAGCACCTTCCAGGATATAGCTACTGTGGTCCCGGAACACGATTAGATATCAGACTTGATGATCAAAATCAACCCCGATCCGGCGAGTATCCGATAAACGCTATTGATAAGGCGTGTCATGCTCATGATGTTGCATATAAAAGCAGCAATCTGCAAAACAGGCATCTCGCAGATGTGAAATTAATTCATGCGTTAAATGCTATTCCTGATAAATCTTTTAAAGAAAAGTTGGCTTCGTGGTTGGTAAAATCAGCTATGAAAGGCAAATTGATGATGGGTGCTGGTAATTAATAATATGGAATCAATTTATTATTCCCCAAGAGGATACTGGAGGGGTAAATCAGCAGTCCATAAACTCGCTAGCGCTGCAAAAGTGAAAAAAAACTACAGCGGCGGATTGGTTATCCAAACAGGCACTATGGCAAATTTATCTACCACCACCTAAACAAATTCAATTCTCGTATTTTGATGTGACTGCTCCTAATGAAGTTCATCAGGCTGATATATTATTTTTGCCACATGATCGTGGTTACAAATACGCGCTAACCGTAGTTGATATTGCAAGTCGATACAAAGAAGCAGAACCGTTAAAAACAAAATCAGCCACTGAAGTTGCTTCTGCATTTGAAAGGATTTATCGACGAGGTCCTCTGCACTGGCCGAATCTATTGCAGGTTGATCCTGGCAAGGAATTTCAGGGTGCAGTGTTATCTACAATGAAACATCATAATGTCACCATACGACGAGGGCATACTGCGCTACATCGCGATCAGGCCATTGTCGAACGATTTAATCGGACTCTTGCTGAGCGGTTATTTGGATATCAATACGCAAAAGAATTCATTCAAGAAAAGCGATCCAGTGAATGGGTTAAAAGATTACCATCTGTGATTACTGCACTGAATAACGAGATTACTAGAACAATCAACATGAAACCTATCAACGCGATTAAAAAGAAGTCAATACCCGTACAACCACAAAAAGATTTCCCTAGAAACGCTAGCGTTTCCCAACCAATTCTTGGTAGTAGTGTCATTGTGAGGTACTTATACGAACCAGGAGAGCTTGAAGGGGGTAGAAAAAGGGCTACTGATCCTATTTGGAGTGTTACTGCACACAAGATATCTAGTATAACACGATCAACTGGTAGACCAGCAATCTATAAACTGGATTCAACTGCTCCTCAGCGAGGATTTACTCGACAACAACTACAAGTGATTCCTGAGGATACTCAATTGCCACCGCATGGTCTTAACTAGCGCCGTTGCGTCTATTGCACTCAAGACAAGTCAACATCACATTATTTCTGACATGACCGAGATTGTTATTTTTTCTGTCTACGGTAAATTGGCGAGGATCCTTATCCGAATACTGCCAACGCATTATACAATTGCAACTCGCGCAGTGATTATTATGTTGTTTCTTCAAAGTGATTATTAGTTCAGCATCAATATCAAATTCTCGTTGTTTTCTTTTGTCCTGTTGTTTGTAACCGGAGAGTTTTTTATTAATGATGCTAACATCAATATCACTTATTGTTGTGTCATTATCATCACCAATGATTTCATCATCGCCTGACTCTGTCAGGACAATTCTTCGAAGTTGATTTATTTTTCGTACTCTGGATACTGCGAGATAGACTAAATTCGACCATTCGATGCGATTATCTACCATCCAAACAATTGTATCCGATATAGTTAATCCCTGTGAAGAATGTATCGTCGCTGCGTATCCAAGCGTCCATGGGGATTTATTAGCACGCAATGCATTTTCGACGACGCCGATATCAACCAGCACAATATCATTTAACACGAGAATCTGCTTTTCACTTTTCCCTGGAATATCAACTTCAATATTCTGCTTTCTTGTATCCGAAGGCCTATAACACAACGGTACTGGAAGTGTTGCAAATTTTTCTTTGTGCGTTTCAAATAACTTCATCTGAAGTGTGTATCTGACTATTTTTCTACTTGCTACTATCAAATCATTTGGTCTCCACGTTTCCCAGAAATCATTCATAGGAGTTTCTGAAATTATTTCACGCGCTATTTCGCATTGGATTTTATCCGGTTGTAATCTAAGCAGTGCTTTGAACTCGCGTAATTGTTCATCAAGTGATCTATGGTCGGCATTAATTTCTTCATAATAGTCTACAGAACCCTTTAGCCATTCATGTGGAGATCCACCGACAAATGGTGGTGGTTGGCCGTGATCACCGCACATGACGACTTTTGTGGTTTTTTTAACAACCACTCGAGAAATGTTTGTAATACTCTCAACGATACCGTGCATATTTCATCCCAAATTATGATTTCAGGAATGAATTTATCACCCATTCGATCAGGGGTCCATTCATCGCCTTTCCATCGAAAGAAACTATGATAAGTACAGGCATTTACCCCTCGCTGTATCATCTCTCTGGCGAGTCTGTGAGTCGGTGTTAACACAATCATGTTAGAAACGCTAGCGTTTCCACGACGATATAATTCAATTGCACGAGTTGTCTTTCCTGACCCACCACAACCGTTTAAATAAACTGTCTTGTATCTACATATTGGATCAGATACCGGTGGTGCATTAGAAAATTCTGATTGAATCTCATCACATTTTAAGTACTTTTCATCCATGGTAACATCTGCCGATTCACAATACTCATGTAGCGTCTCCTTTTTAAATCTCCAACATCCCCACGCTTCCTCCTGGGATGTGAATTTAGCTACATCTGATTTGTATTTATTGTGTATATACATCGAATCAGTGGCTACTCTAACCGCGGTATTAGGAAATCTATTTATCATCGAAAATAGATTGATAGAAGCATAGGCTAGCATTGAACTTCTCAAATGTGTGTACTGGGAATTATATCCATCACAGTAGGTAACAACCGTACCTAATTTCTCACCATTGGATAGAAAAGCATCCTTACGGGATACAAGTTTTCCCTGTTTCATTAAATCCGCTACAATAAAATCGTATTCAGCGACATCTATGATCAACCGCGAAGAGTATTTTGCGTTGTCGTATCGTCCACCCTGGGTAAATTTACCGATTATTCTTCGTCCAAAATCTTTTGCTTGTTCTTTTTTAATTTCAAATAACTTCTTAGACCAATTCATGATTTGTTCTTCTGGAAACTGTTTTTGCAGTTCGCTAATTATACGATCTAGATCGGGTTGTGGTAGCCAAACTTCTTTCTGAGCTCGATAGCATATAATAGCTTCGGAAACAATCAACGATATCAGCATGCCACAATCAATCATATATCGTAGTAACACTATTGGCATCCAGGCCTTTTCAGATATATGTCTACCAAGCCAAACATAACTACACGGATGTAACCCTGTAGCGAGTTCAAATGATATCACACGAGCGAATCCGGTTAAATCAAAATCAGGCAATGGTCCATTAATCGCAACACGAGTCATTTCATGCGTGGGGTGTCCAAATCGTTTGAAGTATTCAGCGCATTCCCCATACCCGAGAAAACTTCCAGGATAACACGCGGATATATCAATTGAAATCATACCGTCACGATGGTATTTTGTATTCCACAGTCCTCCATGACCAAATTCGATGCAACTCAATTTAACGTCCTCGAGAAAATCACTTCGTGTTGGACGCCATGAGTTTTTTTCTCTTGCGAAGTGAGCTACCACTGATGGAATAGTAAAACTATCCGTCAATAGTTTTTCATGGGAACTCTCCGGTGAAAAATCATTAGCGATTTTTCTCATTCTGTTATCTAATTCTTCAACGCGATATAATTCACCATTTGGTCTTACAAATTGATCAAATCCTGATTCGGAACCAGCACTACTAAGTAACCACACTGACACAGGATCATCTTTACACAACGCATGAATAGCATCAAATAATTTCTCTTCATAGAAAACATCCCCGGAAAATTTCCGGGGGATATATCTCACGGTTCTATCTCGTGGAAATATTGTTACTGCAGGTGTCCACGCGTGTTCGTTATGATCAATAATTTGTATTGGAGCCCCTCGCGATTGATATTTCGGTTCGTATAATCCTTCTCCGGTTATTGTTGTTACTGATATTGGGAATTTTAATGATGCTTCTAATTTAGCTATATCAGAAATCTTTGCACCGTGCTGTTTCACTGTCAGTTCCCATTCGGTTATTTTCCTACGTCGCAGATCAGTTAGTTTATTTCCTCGGGATGCATTTGTGAAGTGTTCCATTACCCGTGTTGCTACACAATTGAGCCTTGACGAAGTTAACGGTGAATATTTCATAGGAGCTAGTTTTGCAATATCGGGTTTATCATTTAACGGATATAACCCATAAACAATTGCTGTTACGGGATAAGATCTTTCGTAGTATGGTTTGTCAATTCCAGTTAGAATTCCTGGTTTGGAATCTTTACTTACAATGACAGTTTTTTTATCCTTGAGGATTGGTTCAAATTTATCCCTAATAATCCATTTGCCTTCGACTTTGATAATGAATTTTAATCTGAAAAAATACTTCTGATTGGAATTGCTTTGCTTGAAATCCTTTGGATTATTACCTTTTTATTTTCCACCTTTGGATGGAAATTGCTTTGCTTGAAATCCTTTGGATTTCTCGCCAAGGTGTGAAATTATCTCAGCTGCTCTTTTATCGTTCATAGTAGCATCGATGATGGGTACATTGACACCGACAACATCTTTGATGTTGTTGTTGATAATTCGAAATGTCGACCAACAGTATGCTGCACCGTCTCGGTAGAATTCATTAAAACACTCCCTGATTTTACCGAGTATAGTTCTATCACCGATTAGACGTTTTGGTGTATCAGAGACTCTATCGAGATTGAATTTAGTATTTCTCCAAGGCTTAATTTTCGATAATCTTTGGAACTCCCTATCAAGATTGAATTTAGTATTTTTCCAAGGTTTGATTTTCGATAATCTTTGGAACTCCCTATCAAGATTGAATTTAGTATTTTTCCAGGGCTTAATTTTCGATAATCTCTTGAACTCCTCCATATTATAATTAAAACAAGTATTTAAATAGAAAAATATAGTATAATGAATCACTGCAAGTGGCTAATGATTGGATCTACAACCCCGTGTAACAAATCATGCAGAAGCGAATTCTGTGGGTATCATATGCAAAGCGTGAGAAACGGTTCAAAAGGCCCTCTCCCATGCCTCCAATGTGGGGTGGGTGTTAGAGGAAAATCGCAATTATGCCTTGCTTGTGGGGGTAAACGATACAGGGAACTAAAACGCTATTATGACAAACGAATCAATGACTCCGTCATCCTTGATAAAATCAAGGACAAAGTCATCAAAACCCCTCAAGATTATATCCAGAGATTTATAATTAAAGCAGATAATAAATTAGACAAGTAGTATTATTATACAAATGAGCCAAGATTTCAGACCTCACCCAGTGCTTGCTAATTACGAAGCCTCTAGTGATGGTGTTGTCAGGCACCGCAGACTCAAAGAACCGGTTGGGTATCTGAATAATATGGGGTATTTGATGTTTTCAGCTGGGAGGAAGAAGTATCTCTGTCACAGAGCCATCTATGAAGCATTTTACGGATTAATCGAAGACGGCCTTGTGATTGATCATATAAATGGCGTGAAGACTGATAATTGTCTTGGGAATCTTCAAGCCGTCTCGCAGCGCGATAACCTTTTAAAAAGCAACGCTGGTAGGCACGCAAAACATCCCAAGGGTGTGAAATCGTTTGATTTAGAAAATAATGAAGAGAGAAGCTTTCAGTCGATAAATGCGGCTGGAAAATATTTCGATATTTGTAGTACTTCAATTCGATTTGTTGCTGAAAAAATCATTAAAACATCTCTGTCTAAAAAAAATGGTCATAAAATAAAGTTCGTATACACTGAAACTATTTAAGGGAGATAAATCCTTTATGGATAAATCCGCCGCATTTACACTCTACCTACTAAGTTCCCTTGTATTATGACGTCAAAGGAATTTGTCGCCTGCTATATTACCTGTACTTGACTAGGCGCGCCCACGTGACTGTAATGGAGATATAATGCATGAGTTTTTGATAGAGAATAAAACTTTTTATTGTCGCTTGTGGGCTAAAACTGCATTATTATTTTTATTTATCTACATATCTCATGTGTGGGGTGGGTGGACTAGCAGTAAAGCAGACAGCTAACTCGTTCTTTTCAGTACAAAAATTCTTTATAATCTAACGCATTACCTATGTTCGCTCAGCCGGAACGCGAGTGTTTCCTATTCATTGAAGTAGGTGGGCGTGGTTAAAATTCCTTGTATGTGAATGTATTTTATCTAGAGAATTATAACAGAGTATAAAAACGCTGTTTTATTAAACAACTGTATTGTTTTGTTTAAAATATTTCTCATTGTTGCAGCATAAAATTGTCTATTTTAAAAATCTCTTATTGTTAAGTATATCAGAAGATATATATATTAAAAAATCTCTATTCTGTATGACTAGTCCGTGGTGTAATGGTATCGTGTTTGTCTTGTAAACATAGATCTATCAACTATCTCGGTAGCGTGGGTTGGTGTTTTTTCTAACTCATGCAACCATGAATTCGATTTCATGGGTTGCCATGTTGGTTTGGCTGAGGGGGACCGCCCTTCACCCCAATTAATAGAAAAAAACATCTTCCGTTTCGCCATCAAATAATGTATCTGCTATGGGGACCGAACACGTAGTTGATAGATCTATGTTTACAAGACAAACACGATACCATTACACCACGGACTAGTCATACAGAATAGAGATTTTTTAATATATATATCTTCTGATATACTTAACAATAAGAGATTTTTAAAATAGACAATTTTATGCTGCAACAATGAGAAACATTATAAACAAAATAATACAGTTGTTTAATAAAACAGCGTTTTTATACCCTGTTATAATTCTCTAGATAAAATACATTCACATACAAGGAATTTTAACCACGCCCACCTATTTCAATGAATAGGAAACACTCGCGTTCCGGCTGAGCGAACATAGGTAATGCGTTAGATTATAAAGAATTTTTGTACTGAAAAGAACGAGTTAGCTGTCTGCTTTACTGCTAGTCCACCAACCCCACACATGAGATATGTAGATAAATAAAAATAATAATGCAGTTTTAGCCCACAAGCGACAATAAAAAGTTTTATTCTCTATCGAAAACTCATGCATTATATCTCCATTACAGTCACGTGGGCGCGCCTAGTCAAGTACAGGTAATATAGCAGGCGACAAATTCCTTTGACGTCATAATACAAGGGAACTTAGTAGGTAGAGTGTAAATGCGGCGGATTTATCCATAAAGGATTTATCTCCCTTAAATAGTTTCAGTGTATACGAACTTTATTTTATGACCATTTTTTTTAGACAGAGATGTTTTAATGATTTTTTCAGCAACAAATCGAATTGAAGTACTACAAATATCGAACTATTTTCCAGCCGCATTTATCGACTGAAAGCTTCTCTCTTCATTATTTTCTAAATCAAACGATTTCACACCCTTGGGATGTTTTGCGTGCCTACCAGCGTTGCTTTTTAAAAGGTTATCGCGCTGCGAGACGGCTTGAAGATTCCCAAGACAATTATCAGTCTTCACGCCATTTATATGATCAATCACAAGGCCGTCTTCGATTAATCCGTAAAATGCTTCATAGATGGCTCTGTGACAGAGATACTTCTTCCTCCCAGCTGAAAACATCAAATACCCCATATTATTCAGATACCCAACCGGTTCTTTGAGTCTGCGGTGCCTGACAACACCATCACTAGAGGCTTCGTAATTAGCAAGCACTGGGTGAGGTCTTAAATCTTGGCTCATTTGTATAATAATACTTCTTGTCTAATTTATTATCTGCTTTAATTATAAATCTCTGGATATAATCTTGAGGGGTTTTGATGACTTTGTCCTTGATTTTATCAAGGATGACGGAGTCATTGATTCGTTTGTCATAATAGCGTTTTAGTTCCCTGTATCGTTTACCCCCACAAGCAAGGCATAATTGCGATTTTCCTCTAACACCCACCCCACATTGGAGGCATGGGAGAGGGCCTTTTGAACCGTTTCTCACGCTTTGCATATGATACCCACAGAATTCGCTCCTGCATGATTTGTTACACGGGGTTGTAGATCCAATCATTAGCCACTTGCAGTGATTCATTATACTATATTTTTCTATTTAAATACTTGTTTTAATTATAATATGGAGGAGTTCAAGAGATTATCGAAAATTAAGCCCTGGAAAAATACTAAATTCAATCTTGATAGGGAGTTCCAAAGATTATCGAAAATCAAACCTTGGAAAAATACTAAATTCAATCTTGATAGGGAGTTCCAAAGATTATCGAAAATTAAGCCTTGGAGAAATACTAAATTCAATCTCGATAGAGTCTCTGATACACCAAAACGTCTAATCGGTGATAGAACTATACTCGGTAAAATCAGGGAGTGTTTTAATGAATTCTACCGAGACGGTGCAGCATACTGTTGGTCGACATTTCGAATTATCAACAACAACATCAAAGATGTTGTCGGTGTCAATGTACCCATCATCGATGCTACTATGAACGATAAAAGAGCAGCTGAGATAATTTCACACCTTGGCGAGAAATCCAAAGGATTTCAAGCAAAGCAATTTCCATCCAAAGGTGGAAAATCCAAAGGTGGAAATCCAAAGGATTTCAAGCAAAGCAATTCCAATCAGAAGTATTTTTTCAGAATAAAATTCATTATCAAAGTCGAAGGCAAATGGATTATTAGGGATAAATTTGAACCAATCCTCAAGGATAAAAAAACTGTCATTGTAAGTAAAGATTCCAAACCAGGAATTCTAACTGGAATTGACAAACCATACTACGAAAGATCTTATCCCGTAACAGCAATTGTTTATGGGTTATATCCGTTAAATGATAAACCCGATATTGCAAAACTAGCTCCTATGAAATATTCACCGTTAACTTCGTCAAGGCTCAATTGTGTAGCAACACGGGTAATGGAACACTTCACAAATGCATCCCGAGGAAATAAACTAACTGATCTGCGACGTAGGAAAATAACCGAATGGGAACTGACAGTGAAACAGCACGGTGCAAAGATTTCTGATATAGCTAAATTAGAAGCATCATTAAAATTCCCAATATCAGTAACAACAATAACCGGAGAAGTATTATACGAACCGAAATATCAATCGCGAGGGGCTCCAATACAAATTATTGATCATAACGAACACGCGTGGACACCTGCAGTAACAATATTTCCACGAGATAGAACCGTGAGATATATACCCCGGAAATTTTCCGGGGATGTTTTCTATGAAGAGAAATTATTTGATGCTATTCATGCGTTGTGTAAAGATGATCCTGTGTCAGTGTGGTTACTTAGTAGTGCTGGTTCCGAATCAGGATTTGATCAATTTGTAAGACCAAATGGTGAATTATATCGCGTTGAAGAATTAGATAACAGAATGAGAAAAATCGCTAATGATTTTTCACCGGAGAGTTCCCATGAAAAACTATTGACGGATAGTTTTACTATTCCATCAGTGGTAGCTCACTTCGCAAGAGAAAAAAACTCATGGCGTCCAACACGAAGTGATTTTCTCGAGGACGTTAAATTGAGTTGCATCGAATTTGGTCATGGAGGACTGTGGAATACAAAATACCATCGTGACGGTATGATTTCAATTGATATATCCGCGTGTTATCCTGGAAGTTTTCTCGGGTATGGGGAATGCGCTGAATACTTCAAACGATTTGGACACCCCACGCATGAAATGACTCGTGTTGCGATTAATGGACCATTGCCTGATTTTGATTTAACCGGATTCGCTCGTGTGATATCATTTGAACTCGCTACAGGGTTACATCCGTGTAGTTATGTTTGGCTTGGTAGACATATATCTGAAAAGGCCTGGATGCCAATAGTGTTACTACGATATATGATTGATTGTGGCATGCTGATATCGTTGATTGTTTCCGAAGCTATTATATGCTATCGAGCTCAGAAAGAAGTTTGGCTACCACAACCCGATCTAGATCGTATAATTAGCGAACTGCGAAAACAGTTTCCAGAAGAACAAATCATGAATTGGTCTAAGAAGTTATTTGAAATTAAAAAAGAACAAGCAAAAGATTTTGGACGAAGAATAATCGGTAAATTTACCCAGGGTGGACGATACGACAACGCAAAATACTCTTCGCGGTTGATCATAGATGTCGCTGAATACGATTTTATTGTAGCGGATTTAATGAAACAGGGAAAACTTGTATCCCGTAAGGATGCTTTTCTATCCAATGGTGAGAAATTAGGTACGGTTGTTACCTACTGTGATGGATATAATTCCCAGTACACACATTTGAGAAGTTCAATGCTAGCCTATGCTTCTATTAATCTATTCTCGATGATAAATAGATTTCCTAATACCGCGGTTAGAGTAGCCACTGATTCGATGTATATACACAATAAATACAAATCAGATGTAGCTAAATTCACATCCCAGGAGGAAGCGTGGGGATGTTGGAGATTTAAAAAGGAGACGCTACATGAGTATTGTGAATCGGCAGATGTTACCATGGATGAAAAGTACTTAAAATGTGATGAGATTCAATCAGAATTTTCTAATGCACCACCGGTATCTGATCCAATATGTAGATACAAGACAGTTTATTTAAACGGTTGTGGTGGGTCAGGAAAGACAACTCGTGCAATTGAATTATATCGTCGTGGAAACGCTAGCGTTTCTAACATGATTGTGTTAACACCGACTCACAGACTCGCCAGAGAGATGATACAGCGAGGGGTAAATGCCTGTACTTATCATAGTTTCTTTCGATGGAAAGGCGATGAATGGACCCCTGATCGAATGGGTGATAAATTCATTCCTGAAATCATAATTTGGGATGAAATATGCACGGTATCGTTGAGAGTATTACAAACATTTCTCGAGTGGTTGTTAAACAAAAACACAAAAGTCGTCATGTGCGGTAATCACGGCCAACCACCACCATTTGTCGGTGGATCTCCACATGAATGGCTAAAGGGTTCTGTAGACTATTATGAAGAAATTAATACCGACCATAGATCACTTGATGAACAATTACGCGAGTTCAAAGCACTGCTTAGATTACAACCGGATAAAATCCAATGCGAAATAGCGCGTGAAATAATTTCAGAAACTCCTATGAATGATTTCTGGGAAACGTGGAGACCAAATGTATTGATAGTAGCAAGTAGAAAAATAGTCAGAGACACACTTCAGATGAAGTTATTTGAAACGCATAAAGAAAAATTTGCAACACTTCCAGTACCGTTGTGTTATAGGCCTTCGGATACAAGAAAGCAAAATATTGAAGTTGATATTCCAGGGAAAAGTGAAAAGCAGATTCTCGTGTTAAATGATATTGTGCTGGTTGATATCGGCGTCGTCGAAAATGCATTGCGTGCTAATAAATCCCCATGGACGCTATGATACGCAGCGACGATACATTCTTCACAGGGATTAACTATATCGGATACAATTGTTTGGATGGTAGATAATCGCATCGAATGGTCGAATTTAGTCTATCTCGCAGTATCCAGAGTACGAAAAATAAATCAACTTCGAAGAATTGTCCTGACAGAGTCAGGCGATGATGAAATCATTGGTGATGATAATGACACAACAATAAGTGATATTGATGTTAGCATCATTAATAAAAAACTCTCCGGTTACAAACAACAGGACAAAAAAAAAACAACGAGAATTTGATATTGATGCTGAACTAATAATCACTTTGAAGAAACAACATAATAATCACTGCGCGAGTTGCAATTGTATAATGCGTTGGCAGTATTCGGATAAGGATCCTCGCCAATTTACCGTAGACAGAAAAAATAACAATCTCGGTCATGTCAGAAATAATGTGATGTTGACTTGTCTTGAGTGCAATAGACGCAACGGCGCTAGTTAAGACCATGCGGTGGCAATTGAGTATCCTCAGGAATCACTTGTAGTTGTTGTCGAGTAAATCCTCGCTGAGGAGCAGTTGAATCCAGTTTATAGATTGCTGGTCTACCAGTTGATCGTGTTATACTAGATATCTTGTGTGCAGTAACACTCCAAATAGGATCAGTAGCCCTTTTTCTACCCCCTTCAAGCTCTCCTGGTTCGTATAAGTACCTCACAATGACACTACTACCAAGAATTGGTTGGGAAACGCTAGCGTTTCTAGGGAAATCTTTTTGTGGTTGTACGGGTATTGACTTCTTTTTAATCGCGTTGATAGGTTTCATGTTGATTGATCTAGTAATCTCGTTATTCAGTGCAGTAATCACAGATGGTAATCTTTTAACCCATTCACTGGATCGCTTTTCTTGAATGAATTCTTTTGCGTATTGATATCCAAATAACCGCTCAGCAAGAGTCCGATTAAATCGTTCGACAATGGCCTGATCGCGATGTAGCGCAGTATGCCCTCGTCGTATGGTGACATTATGATGTTTCATTGTAGATAACACTGCACCCTGAAATTCCTTGCCAGGATCAACCTGCAATAGATTCGGCCAGTGCAGAGGACCTCGTCGATAAATCCTTTCAAATGCAGAAGCAACTTCAGTGGCTGATTTTGTTTTTAACGGTTCTGCTTCTTTGTATCGACTTGCAATATCAACTACGGTTAGCGCGTATTTGTAACCACGATCATGTGGCAAAAATAATATATCAGCCTGATGAACTTCATTAGGAGCAGTCACATCAAAATGCGAGAATTGAATTTGTTTAGGTGGTGGTAGATAAATTTGCCATAGTGCCTGTTTGGATAACCAATCCGCCGCTGTAGTTTTTTTCACTTTTGCAGCGCTAGCGAGTTTATGGACTGCTGATTTACCCCTCCAGTATCCTCTTGGGGAATAATAAATTGATTCTATATTATTAATTACCAGCACCCATCATCAATTTGCCTTTCATAGCTGATTTTACCAACCACGAAGCCAACTTTTCTTTAAAAGATTTATCAGGAATAGCATTTAACGCATGAATTAATTTCACATCTGCGAGATGCCTGTTTTGCAGATTGCTGCTTTTATATGCAACATCATGAGCATGACACGCCTTATCAATAGCGTTTATCGGATACTCGCCGGATCGGGGTTGATTTTGATCATCAAGTCTGATATCTAATCGTGTTCCGGGACCACAGTAGCTATATCCTGGAAGGTGCTTTTCTCCGGGGTACTTTGCCCATGGGGTTCCAGGGAGCTTTGCCAATTTGGCTGCGATATCACCTCCTCGTTTTTTTTAAAACATCTCCGGATTGTAAAATCTTTGATTTTGTAGAAATAAATCTAAACTTTTTTATACCACATGTTGCACATCTACCAGTTAGTGCTGATCTGTTATTTTTAGTTGTAACCGTCGTCACATCATTTGTGCTAGTACGCGTTTTACACTTCACACAATATAGATCCATAATTTATGTATAGAGATATGAATATAATTGATTTTTCAGCGACTAAAATAAGAGAACCAGTTAAGCATCATGCAGCGCTACCAAACTCTATCCGTGCAATTATAATCGGGCCATCTGGATCCGGTAAAACGCAATTGTTACTCAATTTAATAATGAGATGGATGAAGTGGGATAAGTTGTATTTAATTGCTCCTAGCGTAGATGATCAACGATGCTATGAAGTGTTAAAGGATTTTAACCAGAATGCATCAGAAATTAAAGGTGAGAATACCATTGACTTTATAACTGATATTGACGAGGCGCCATCCGTGGATGACCTTGATGGGAGCATTAACAATTTAGTCGTATACGACGATGTGATGTTAGACAATCAAAAAAACCCAGCTAGAATATTTTCCCGGGGGCGTCACAAAAACACTGATGTGATATATGTCACTCAACGCTACACTCAGATTCCAAAAGTGATCAGAGATAACTGTAATATTCTTGCTGTGTTTACACATACGCTACGAAATATTTGGCAGACATGGTGTTCCGATATGGACTTCAATCAATTTAAAAATTTCTTTAGTCATGCTCAGTCAACCCCGCATGGATTTGTAACAATAAATTTACATGATCCTCGGACACGATATCGTATCGGACTTGATCAAATATTTGGTTAAAATTATTTATTATTTTTGTTAACCCAGTGATGAAATCACTAAGCAGCAGAGAGGGTGGATGACCACATCGTTGCGACCAAAATTGATTAAAAAATCGTAAAGTCTCCGTTTGCTAAATGGAGACTTATTTTTTTTTGGTTAAAATAAGGTTTCGTAGGAAGCATTATTTTTGCTTGAAATCGTGGTCTGTTCACCCTCTCTGCTGCTGTATATGTTGCAGTAGCTCTCATGACTCCATTAAAGATATTATTATTGTTTTTTTTTCGAATTTTAATATTGCTGTATCATAGATCGTAATCATTGCCGAGAACTCATCATCGAGTATCTTTGTATCGTCGAGGCTGGATAATATCAATGAATATAATTGGGAATATGCGGCATTAGCGATATGTAATTAAATGATATAATCATGTAGTTTATTCTGACCACACGTGGATTATTGATTTGCGATTATATTAGCAACCCTGTAGGTGTTGTTTCCAATCAAACACACACTGTGACAACTACAGGTGCAATGAATGTTACCGTCGTTAGTAATATACCCGTTTCAGCAAAAACAGCTGACAAGGAATACACGATTATATCCAAGCGGGTAAAACTCCAGAGATATTTATTTAGTTTTATTTGATACACGTCAATGAGATTTGTTACGTTTCTTTCGCAATTCACGCACTTGATCATATCGATACTGCTGGACATTCATTATACTATTTACTTAAATAAATTACAAATTTTTCATACCTTGTGATTGATATCGATGTAAAATTACCAATATTAAGTGTTAGACTAAATGTTTCGGTGAACCCTACATTTATGATGGTATTTACCATAGCAACGACCGTAGATGAACTTGATGATATACTAAATTGTAACGGCGAAATTAGGGTTAATCTATAGATACCCCGGATTTGGGATAATCTTACTGTTATTTCGAGGTGTCCAGGTGAAAGTATCGAGTACACATTATTGATATTTTTTCTCTGCGGTATTTTAATCTGATCAAGCTCTTCATCGATAGCAGTAAAATCACTAACGATATTATCATGTGTTTGTTTAATTATGTTGATAGTTGTTACAATATCAGAAAGTTTCATAGAGACAGTTAGCGGTTTTCCAAAGAAATTATCCGTCGCTCTATCATTTGTTCTAAAATTGCGACGGAGATTTGCAAAAGGCACGGACGCATGGGCATAATACTCGGTTAGCAGCGTTGATAGTCTTCCGTCTATAATAACCGCGTAGTTTTTTGTTTCCGCGTCGGTGTAAGTTGTTTGTTCACCAAGTGTTGCCATTTTATTCCAATTATACTAAGTCCGCCTGTCATTATATCACCGGTTTTGAGAATTCGACCACTGATACTATCTAATAGAGTTTGAAAACGAACCCCTGATTTAATCTTGTCAGATGAATCTAATAGTGCTATATAATGTTCGGTTACCCCATCAAGTTTAACGATGGGATCATTGAATGAAATATTACTTGTTCTTAATTTCCCCTGTCTGTCTTGAAATAGAACTATTAGTCGATTAGTATGACGGTAATTGCTATGAAAGGACCGTACACAATTGGTGGATCTACCTCGAAAACCGTAAGTTGTGTTACACGAGTTCGGAAGTGTATGTCATCGACGGTCAGTCTTGTTAAAACAAGATTTTCCAGCGAAAAGTAATAAATCTGATATAGTTTCTCAAAATCTAATTGTGATATTTGCAGAACAGTATCTATATTAAAAGCACCTTGCTTTAATGCCATGAGCCATGCAAAAATACCGTTAATGATATTTTGGATACGATCTGTGGTTGTCGTTAACCAAGAAAACGATGATTTACCATCTCTATCCATAAACGATAGTCATTTTCCTCTTCGGAGATCGATTGAGTCATAACAGGCATCCACAATGAAAGTTTCGTCATATTTACTTTATCATCATCAACGTCAGCATAATGCCATATTGCGTTATTATCATCACCGTTTCACACGAAGACTTCCGTTTGTTTAGCTCCAAAGATAACATTTCTTACATTTCTGCAAAATTCAAATATACGGGAGAGTGGAATTGCACATGAAAATAATCTACGATCGCCTTTCAACATCGGTATACGTGTTTAAAACCCTAGCTTGTAATTAGTATTAACATCTACAACATCAAAATTATCAGGTGGTCTCATATATCTAGATGTAGTAGCAGCAAGTGCAGCACCTTGCAACACCTTTACTTTAATTTACTGAACGTTTTCAGCGGGATCAGTACTATCCATAAAAAAACATCATTTCTGCAACATCCAAAAATATGAGACAGTGGAATTGCACATAAACACTCCTTGTAACATTGATACACGTGTTGCAAAGCCTAGGTTGTAATTAATATCAACACTTTTTATAATATCAGAAAGATCACCTGGTCTATCTTCATATTCAAAATCAAGTGGTTGTGGAACAGATGCAGTAGCTCGTGGTGTCCGTAATTTTAAATACTGAACATGTTCAGCGCTATCAGTAATATCCTTAGCAAAAATAATTGCAGGAGCAGCAGATCTTGTATAATCACCAGAATATCTCGCTAAACCTAATAGTGTTGTGGTAACATCAACATCTTTTTGGATAGATTCAATCTCTCTTTCATTATACATATATGTAGCACTACTAACCAACGCCATAATACGGTTGTTCACAATACCAACCCGGGGATTTGGGTCATATGGTGTATAAGCTGCATTATGTGTTGCATGTTCCCATTCTACTTCAATAAATGCTTCAGCGGGTAAGAAATATCTGCTTGTATCCTGACCTTGAAGTTCAATTGTTGATCTACTGTTTCCTTGTATCGCGTTATAAGATAAAGCTTATAATCGCGAACAGATTTATCTTTGTGAACCGATGCGTCTATATTAAATGAAGATTTCAACATTTCATTATATATATTTTATATAATGCCATATTGCATATTGATTTTATATAAATCACGTTCTCAAACCATTTCTTGCTAATGAGTTTGCAGTTTGCAGTTATATTTCCCTGTGCATCAGATCCTTGATTCATAAAGGCTGCTAGTCTTTGATCAGCGTCGTGGTTTATAATTTTACTGATATTCGCGGACATAATTTCCGTTAATGGTAATTTTCCTGACGGTGTGTTTCGTCGCATTCGTCGTGTTAGTCTTTCTTTGGCTGAAGAAATTGCCTTACTGACAATATTACCAATATCACCTGGAGCTTTCTTACCAATAACATTAATAGCTTTCATAGACAAGATTTCGCGATTGGTGCTACTTTTGAAGCCATCCTTGCAAATAATCTTTGAATAACATCACCGTCATGGTCTTTATCTCCATAAATAGTTCTTCAAGCGGGTAATCGTGAGTTTACTACGTAGGCCATAGCTGGTAATTTATGGTGATAGTGCATCATCATCTGATTTATTATCATTTTATCTAATCGTGGTGATAATTAGTCACTGTGATATCCATCAACGAATCCATCAATAAATATTCAAAATACGTTGATATCCATGATACCGCCTTAACAATATACGTGTACATATATCGGAGGTTTCATTATCTATTTCCGATCAGTTATTTCTAGCTCGTTTACCCCCTATGAGAATTGTTAGTCGTGCTATATCGGAGAGAATATTATTACGACAGGCAACAATACCACTCCCCCGAGTTCCACTCGGAGGAAATCCCTTACCATATATTTCTTGCTCATCATGATATTCTTTTTTCACCAAAGAAGATTTTAATTGTTTTTCTGTTGTGATGGAGGAGGAAGTTTAGATTGTGAGTTGGATTGTTGCTCAATGTGAGCATCTAGGTCGAATTCTTTTATTTTTTATGTATGATACAAATATGGGATCATTAAATGCAATTAGTTCTTTGTCATATTTTATGCGAAATATCCACCTATACCAATTATCTCTACTTACTGGTATATGATGTTCAGGTTTGAAGTATCTTCCTTTATGACTTAAACCTGCAAGCGCAACACCAGCTTCATCAATCAGATTAACATTTTGTTTTAGTAACATTAACCACACCATTATTCTGATATGTTATGATTTAATTCATAGCAGAAAAGAGGGTTCGACTATATATGTGTAACAAAATAACAATCACATCCGTAAAAAAATTGAAAGAAGTTTTAGTTTTGTGTTTTTACATTATCTTTGGTTTCTGTTTATAGTAGGAGACCATAATTTAACAAATGGACGCCTCTATTGTTTGGTCTGTTCGCCCTCTCTCTTACTTGTTGGTATTTCACTCCAAATCTCAGTGCCTCTAAAACTATTGACTGTGTAGCTAGATAATTCTACGCTTCAGTATCATCACTTAATTTTATACAAATGTGTAAGCATGGTTATGTATATTTAGCTTTATAATGCACATTATACAAAAATTAACGGAAACGTAGCAAATGTAAATACCGTATGGTTCTCGTCCTTTAATTATCGATCAGCCACTCACCTAGGATAATATTGATTGGCGATTTGGCAACAGATATCACCTATTCATGAAAACAAGAGCAAGTCTGCAGACCATTTTATTTGCATAATAAGATACAGACGGTACATCCGTTTGTGACGAAACAATTTGCAGAATAAAAGTAGATTGAACTCGCTCTTTACATGCTACCAAGTGAGCCAAACAATACATACATGCCATAATATGTTCGTCACCAATGATTTCAAGGATAAACTTTATACTTGAGTCGAGAGACACTAAATGCACGGTATACACGGGTATTTCACCCTGACCAATACCCATTCGTCTGTGAATTTGAGGCACGACGACTCTTCTTTAACTGACACACCGGTCTCTTTATCTTCAGGTAATACAGGACATTAATATTAGGCTGCGATGTTGCAAATAGATTCTCCATACGTTTAAGATGAGTATGTGCTTTTTATGAAAATCGGTAATTGCAAAGTTTATCATGGAAATATAGTTAATACACAAATGACCAAACACCAAGTGTAACCGTTTGCAGGTATCAGAGTAAAACTTTGAAACTTTATTGCCTCCATTTCAACATCGTAACTTGTATAGGTTGACTTAAGGGCCAGTCTAGACGTGCAATCATTTCCATGTATCAATGTTGGTAATTTCTTTTTGTCTGTCAAACCGAAGGACGTTACCAAGCTACTGGAACATTTGTGTGTGTCTGCATAGTGAGCTTCTTTTTGGAGATACCATTTTATGTACAATTGTATGTTATTATGCAGTCTATTTCATACCAATACAGTTGTCTTTATTTGATGAAATTGTATTATGGGCATATCCTGTAATTACTGACTCTCGGAGGGACCGCGGTTGCAGATAAGAATAAATGTATCCTCACAACGCGTGGGGAGAGGACCAGCAGAGGGGTCAACCCTACAACTTTTTCCGACAAAATTGATTGAAGCCTTAAAACGAAAAATAGAGCCTTCCTGCGAATCTCATATTTTAACCAAAAAAAATAATAAGTCTCCATTTGGCAAACGGAGACTTTGCGATTTTTCAATCATCCGGGACGCAACGATGTTGTCATCGCCCCCTTTGCTGCTACAGGTTAACAAAAATCATAAATGAATTTTCACAAGGGTTTGTACGATTTCAACCAAATATTTGATCAAGTCCGATACGATATCGAGGATGAAAATCATTTATGATTTCACAAACAGACTAATCGCTAACACCTCGTCTTGTAGATCAATCAAATTATTTGACTGGTCAGTGAGTCGGAAATTAATTCTCGTCAGCGAATTATTATGGCATCGCATATAGACAGGATTAATTGGGTTTTCAATAATTAGGAATCCTGGAGGAGCTGCTGGTGCAAACGAATAAAGAGTATATCCTTGCTGAGCTTGATTTGATTGCTCTAGATTAATTTGATAGCTTCCTTCAATTGCATCACATACTAAATTGAGCGCAATCACCGCTGAAATATTTACATTGTGCGGGGCAATATGCCTACCGCCGCCATCTTGGTCATTATTATATTTGAGGATTATTGAATCTTGTACTTGTAATACCTTGATAACATTTCTAACAGATTCTTTTAGTTCCTCAGCGTTATATCCGGGAAACTTGAAATTATGTAGATCGGCTTCTGTGATATTGCAACCGGTTAGGAATCGTTGTTTATTGTAGCTGTTGTCATTAATTATTGTTTGAATAATTCGTACGATGATATATTCCATATCAGATACAAGCTGATTTCATATTTCAACATGTTTTCGCGATTTTGTTTGCTGTAGTTGTTCTAGTTGTGTTTCATGTAATTGGTTAATTTCATTAAAATAACCAGTGATGTCAGTTAGCGTAAATGAAATAGTAACAGTTGAATCATCTGTTCTTTTAATAATAAAATCCCATTGCAACGTGTTTTTGTTGGTAAATATAAATCTATCGGCGATTTTTACTTTTCTTATATTAGATAAATCATCTCGATACGTGGGATTTATTTCATGATATGATTGTACGTCCGTGGTTAAGTCGGCGGTTCCGGGTGGTTTTTCAGGCCATCCATAAACTGTTCTTAACGAGCTGTTATAGATATCCACGGCATACTCAGGGGAGTTTATTTCAATCGACGACGAGAGCGTCGGTTCATGAAGATTAATAGCTATGCTTGATTCTTTTCCAGTGCTTGATTCTTTTCGTGTGCTTGATTCTTTTCCGGTGATTGATTTTATTCTACGCTGAATTTCAGCATCGATTTGCTCAATTTGGTACGACCCAGTTGGTAACAAAATAACGTTCCAGTCTGGAGTACCATCGGGTTTATTCTTATACGAGAACACCAGTGCGTTATTGGGTTGCTGACCGCCAAATGCAACCGATCTGATATTAGTCCAGCTATGGTATACTCGTAATTTTGCCAGCGCGATCTCACGCACTGGAATCGGAGAAGGGAAGTTCACACTTGTTGTTCTTCTTCGCGTTCTTCAATTTCGCCCGGTCGATATTCTCGTTGAGTTTTTATATCACTGGATAGCTGTTCTATCCCTGCGCGTGTTTGTTCAGTCTCTGCTGCTATCTTTTCAAGCGTATCAAGCAGCGGCGCCTTCTTTGATCGTTCTTTTTCAGGAATATCTCCGTATATTGCTGCTTCAGTTAACTTTTTCACATCTTTGGTCGCACTTGTTATCGGAGTAAACAGTTGTTCACTTGACACAGAAAAGTCAGTCTGCGCTTGTTGTCGTTGCTGAAGTTTCTCGCAAAGTCTGTCTCAAACCAGAATAAACTTTTTAATTGCTGCTAGCCGCTCTCGGGCTAATCTAGTTGTAAGCGATTCACCTGCCATATATTGTTTGTGAATTGAGTTTTCAAATGTGAACCCGGAGGGTTTCCATGCATGCGTTTTCACCCGGAGGGTATTTCCACGTGAAGACGTTCTCACAATTAAAAGCTGAGTTATCAAATAATGTTCTATCAAGCTAACGTATCCATCTCCGACAAGGTTAAACTGTACGACGATATCCGCGAATGTTTCAGAAATAACATCGCTGCGGGTTTCAAATCTCTAATATCTGAGAACGGCGAAGAACGATTTTTGTTAACGACGCGGCAACAACAACAACTACGTGAAATTGGAAGCGTCGCGGTGATTACCTGCTACCACAACCAGATCATCCAGTACGCACATTACTGCATGAGCAAACCCAAACTGCTGAGTATTCTTTCAGGAGAAAATCCTATGTAACAAGTGTAACAAGTGTTACAAAAAACGCTAAATAAATAAATTTTATTAAAAAATCTACTGAAAGCCTATTTTTATAGTAACGCCCACGTGATTAAGATACGGGTTTTTCCTCGATTAATATTTTTCTTAGATCATTAACTTTAGAACTAATTTCAGCTCGTTTTTGATACTCTTGGCCGAGCTTTTGACGTATTGCTTCAACGGTGCTAACAAACAAGCATTGATGGACTTTTGAATTCCTTTCACGAGCCTGTACATCTTAGGTAAAACATAACGAACCTTACTAGACTGATACTCAATGTCTTCATATTCCAAGGTAATCCTGTCGCAGTCGAGATATTTAGATAATACTATCCCTCGATTCTGCAAATTTGAAATTTCAGCGATTATGGCATTTACATCTTTGATATCCATATTTTATAGTATACTGTATCTTTAATTTAAAAAAATAACACTTATTTGGCAATCTCGCTGGCGCCCTATGACGTCAGAGAGACCCAGAGGTTACTTTATTAACTTAATTAAGTACAGCACATACATGAAAGCCCCATTCGGAAACCCCTTTCGCGTCAAATAACGTGAAATAGACCCAGAGGTTACATATACGACAACACATCTTTGGAACTCCTTGGTTGCCTTCACATCCAAGTAAGCCCAAGGGGACCCCAAACATACATCTCCAGAAGGGAGGCCTAAGATGACAAACGTCATCTTAGACCGCCCAGAAGATATGCTTGGGGTGACGTCACTACATGTACATAATTAACTTAATTAATGAACAGTACAATACTGTATATATCTCCACTTGAGTGTTGTGGCAGATTTTAGGCATACATATACTTAATTAACTTAATTAAGGATGGATTATATTCAATGAAACGTTGATGGAATTTGTGATGTAATGATGTGGGACGGCACAAGACAGTACAATGCCTTATATATCTCCACTCGAGTGTTTTGTCAGATTTTAGGCATGCATATACTTAATTAACTTAATTAACTTAAGGATGGAATTTTTTCAATGAAACGATGAAGGAATTTGTGATGTATTGATGTGGGACGGCACAAGACAGCACAAACATGAAACGACGGGGCGGATTGTCTACGGCCAATCCAACCAATCAAAAGCAACCCATTTAAATTAACCCGGTTGCATGATTGACAAAAGACAACCACACGCCCGGGTCAATGGCGTGGGTTAGTTTTGATCGGTCGGATTGGCTTTCGAAAGCCCCAAGCTTATTATGAGTCCTAACGTTAATAAGGTGACTAATACAGCAGCGTTGATTCACGGGTGTGTTATTTTATTTCCTTAAAAAAACTTATTAATGCTGTTTCATAACATTTAAATGAGACAAATATTTGAATAAAACACTAAACAAAAGAATACAGCTGCTAGATAACTGCATGTAGTTACCGATTAGGTCACAAAGAGGAATTTTTAATATATAGCTGCAACTCTCACATAGCGATTTTAACCACGCCCACTTACTTCAATGAATTGGAAATCCAATAGGGGGTTTTCGGAATTGAAAACATTTGTGTTTGCTCGTTCCGGCTGAGCAAACATAGGTAACGCGTTGGATTATAAGGAACGTTGTACTGAAAGTATATAATAGCTTAACGTAGATGGTCTAAAGGTTTATAAAAAATAAATACAACTGTTTAAATGATGCGGTTTTAGGCAAGCGACAATAAAAAGTGTTAAAATATTTATTTATTTATCTAACTCTACCGAAACTCACAATCAAGTGTACTCCATTACAGTCAAGAGGGCGCGCACACGCCAATTATACCTCTCTCTCTACCTGTGAGAATAGCAGACTTCACATATACCTTGACGGTCATAATACAAGCGAACTTAGTGAGTAGAGTGTTATGAGGGGTAGGACTTATCCATAAAGGATTTATCTCCCTTGATATATGAAAATTGTATCCTGTGACCTGTCTTTTTTGAGAGAGCTGTTTGACAAATTCCTTCTGCAATAAATCGTATTGAAGGCCTACAAATATCGAAATATTTTCCAGCTGCATTTATTGATTGAAATATTGTTTCTTTATTATTTTCTAAATCAAATGACTTTACGGGTCTCTTTCCAACTGACTTACATGTCCCAGTCCTGCCTAATTTTGTATTCTGACGCTGAGTAACAACTCGTAAATTATTCAATTTATTTTTTTGAGGGAATCCATCAATGTGATCGATCACAAAGCTATCTTTAATCAATCCGTTTTGACATTCAAAAATTATTCTATGACAGAGATATGTTTTATTTCTAACACTGAAAGCAAATATCCCATATTATTCAGAAATCCAACCGGCATCTTTACTCTGCGGTGCCTGACAACACCATCACTGGAGGCTTCATAATTAACAAGCACTGGATGGGGTCTGAAATCTTGGCTCATTTGTATAATAATACTACTTATCTAATTTATTATCTTCTTTAATTATAAGTCTATCAATGTAGTCTCGAAGGGTTTTGATGACATTGTCATTGAACGGGTCATTAATTCGTTTGTCATAGTAGCGTTTTAGTTCTCTGTGTCGTTTGCCGCCACAACTGAGACATAAATGTGATTTTCCACTAACGCCCAACCCACATTGGAGGCATGGGAGAGGGCCAACACTTCCCCGTCGAACGCTTTGTAAATGATACCCACAGAATTCGCCTCTACATGATTTATTACACGGGGTCGCTGATCCAATCATAAGCCACTTGCAGTGATTCGTTATACTATATTTTTCTATTTAAATACTTGTTTTAATTATAACATGGAGGAGTTCGAGAGATTATCAGCAATTAAGCCTTTCAAAAATGTTAAATCTAATCTCGATATAACCCTCGAAAATTTGCCAAAACGGGCAATAACGGATAGAGCCCTGATAAATAAAATACGCGATTGTATTAATAAATTCAAGCACGACGGTGCATCTCATAGCTGGTCAACATTTCGAATTGATGGCGTTGTTGATGCCACCATGAACGACAGCAACGCAGCCATGATGTTATCACAACTTGGCGACGAAAAGTATTTTTTTAGAGTGAAATTCATTATCCGTGTAGAATCAAGCGGTTGGATTATACGAGACAAATTTGAACCGATTCTCAAAGACAAGAAAACGGTCGTTGTTAGCCGTGATTCTGAGCCGGGTCTGTTAATTGGAATTGACAAACCATACTATGAACGAGCATATCCTGAAACAGCAGTAGTATATGGGATATATCCGTTAAATGAAAAACCTGATATACGAAAACTAGCGCCGATGAAGCAGTCGTCGCCGGCGACTTTGTCGCTGAATTGTGTGGCAGCACGAGTAACAGAACATTTTACAAATGCATCCCGAGGGAACAAACTTACCGATCTACGGCGTAGCAAAATAGCTCAATGGAGTTTAACAGTTAAAGAGCGCGGAGCAACTATTAGCGATGTAGCAAAATTTGAAACGTCGCTGAGATTTCCAATAACAGTTATGAAGATAACCGGAGAAGTTTTATACGAACCAAAATATAAGAAAAATGGAGCCCCAATTAAAATTTTTGATCATAACGAACACGCATGGACGTCCGCCGTCACAATATTTCCACGAAACAGAACAATAAAGTATATATCTGACGAATTCTTGGAAAAGATTTCTCCAGGGATGGTTTTCTCGTTGAATAGAAACTATTCGATACTATTCCGCATTTGAGTAAAAACGACCCCGTGTCGATGTGGTTACTTCGCAGCACTGAAAACGACACGGATACGTTTGATCAGTTTGTAAGACCAAACGGTGAATTATACCGCACTGAAGCATTTCACAATAAAATGAAAAAAACAGCTAGTGGGTTTTTAACGTGTGGCGAAGCCACCAGTGATGAAATTATCAACGACGAACAATTATTGACAAACTGTTTTACAATCCCGTCGGTTGCAACTCATTTTGCGAGAATAAAAAACGCATGGAAACCAACACGCGTAGAATTCTTGCCACACATTGAGGCTAGTTGTTTAGAATTCAATCATGGCGGTTTATGGAATAACAAATACGACAGTGATAATATCATTTCAGTTGATATGGCTGCTTGTTATCCAGCGAGTTTTCTTGGTTATGGAGAGTGTACTGAGTATTTTAAACGATTTGGACACCCTGTACATGAAATGAATCGTGTTGCGATTAATGGACCTATGCCTGATTTTGATTTAAGTGGATTCGCTCGTGTAGTATCATTTGAGTTCGCAGCAGGACTTAATCGCGCTTGTTATATTTGGATTGGTAGACACATGTCTAAAAGGAAGTGGCTGCCAATAGCGCTATTACGATTCATGATTGATACAAAAATGTTAATTTCGCTGACGGTCAGTGAAGCAATTATATCATATCGGAAACTAACCAATGTCTGGTTACCAGAACCAGAAAGTCTTGGTAGTATAATTGTTGAATCCAGAAAACATATTGATGCCGACGACAAATATATCATTGAGTGGTCCAAACGGGTATTTAATCAACGAAACAACGAAGCAAAAGATCTCGGCAGAAGAATAATTGGATAATTCACTCAGGGAGGGAAAAAATGTGACTACAAAAGATATTCTTCACTGTTGATTATAGATAGCACCGAATATGACTTTGTAATCGCTAATGCAGTATCTAAAAACACATATGTACATCGTAAGGATGCTTTCTTGTCCAATGGAACAAAATTGGGTACAATTGTTACTTACAACGATGGACACAGTTCTCCGTATACACATTTGAGGTCGTCGATGCTGGGTTATGCTTGTATTAGTTTATTTTCAATGATAAACAGATTTCCTGACACTTCGGTTAGAGTTGCCGTTGATTCATTTCACATTAACAGCAAGTACAGTTGCGCAGTTGCTGAATTCACTAATTCGGATGAAAGTTGAGGATCATGGAGAATTAGAAAAGAATGCTGCGTGATTATTCTGAATCAGCAGACGTTGAAATAAAAAGTAATTACTTACGCGGTGATAATTTATCAGAACTTTCTAATGCACCGCCGATATCGGATCCAATTTGTAGATATAAAAAAGTTTATTTAAACGGGTGTGGCGGGTCAGGTAAAACGACTCGGGCGATTGAATTGCATTGTGGGAAAAATATGATTGTGCTGACACCAACCCATAGATTAGCGCGAGAGATAAAACAATAAAACGTTGAAGTTTGCACTTATCACAGTTTTTTTCGATACAACGGCGACAAATGGACCCTTGAAGGAATGGGTGACAAATTCATCCCTGCGATTATTATTTGGGATGAGGTATGTACGGTTTCGTTAGATGTATTAAAAATGTTTCTTGATTGGTTGCTGCAAAAGAATACAGCGGTAATAATGTGTGGAGATTATATCCAACCACCACCATTTGTCGGCGCGGGTCCACATGATTGGTAAAAGGGGTTTGTTGACTATTATGAAGAAATCGATACTGACTATAGGGCACTTGATGAACAATTACGCGAGGTCAAGAAATTAAGTAGATTACAACCGGATAGAATCCAATGTGAAATAATCAGAGAAATAATTCCTGAAACTCCAATGGAGGAATTTTGGGAAGCATGGAGACCAAACGATTTTGTAGTGGCAAGTAAAAAGATAGTCAGAGACACACTTCAGAGAAAGTTATTTGAGCTGCACAAGGAAAAATTCTAACGCGCCGAGTTCTTCTGTGTTATATACCCTATGATACACGGCGGCAGAATATTAAAGTTGAAATTCCAGGACGTGTTACTTCGTCAATACCCGAAAGACAAACACTAGTGTTAAATGATATTGTGCTGGTTGATATCAGTGTTGTCGAAGACGCATTGCGTGCTGATAAATCGCCATGGACACTGGGTTATGTAACAACAATACATTCCTCGCACGGATACAATCGTTTGGATAGTTGATAATCGCATAGAGTGGTCGAATTTAGTCTATCTTGCAGTGTCTAGAGTACGGCGAATAAATCAACTTCGAAAAATTGTTTTCGACGACGACACCACAATGGATGATATTGATGTTAGCATTATTAATAAAAAAAACTCTCCGGATATAAACAACAAGACAAAAATAACAATGAGAATTTGGCATTGATGCTGAATTAATAATCACTTTGAAGCAACAACAGAATAATTACTGCGCGAGTTGCAATTGTATAATGCGTTGTCGGTATTCGGATAAAGATCCTTGCCAATTTACCGTAGACAGAAAAAATAACAGTCTCGGTCATGTCAGAAACAATGTGATGTTGACTTGTCTTGAGTGCAACAGACGCAACGGCGCTAGTTAAGACCATGCGGTGGCAATTGAGTATCGTCAGTGATCACATGTAGTTGTTCGTGTGTAAAACCCCGCTGAGGGGCAGTTGAATCCAATTTATAGATTGGAGGTATTCCAGTTGATCGTGTTATATTAGATATGCTATGCGTAGTGACACTCCAAATAGGATCAGTAGCCCTTTTTGTACCACCTTCGAGTTCTCCTGGTTCATATAAATATCTCACGGTGACATTGCTGAGAATTGGCTGATAAACGCTACCCCGCTGTGGTTGTGGTATATACTTTTTTATTGCTTTTTGACCCATTCACGGATTTGCTTTTCTTGGATGAATTCTTCTGCGTATTGATATCCAAATAACCGCTCAGCAAGAGTCCGATTAAATCGTTCTACAATTGCCTGATCGCGATGTAATGCAGTATGCCCCGTCTGAAGGTGACATTGTGATGTTTCATCGCTGATAAAACAGTGTCTTGAAATTCCTTGCCAGGATCAACTTGTAATAGATTTGGCCAACGTAGTGGGCCTCGTCGAGAAATCTTTTCAAGTGCAGAAGCAACTTCAGGTGTTGATTTTGTTTTTAGCGGTTCTGCTTGTTTGTATCGACTCGCAAAATCAACTACGGCTAGCGCGTATTTGTAACCGCGGTCATGTGATAAAAACAATAAATCAGCTTGATGAACTTCATTGGGTCCGGTAGCATCAAAATGCGAGAAATTGATTTGTTTAGTACGCGGTAGATAAATTTGCCATATAGCCTGTTTGGATAACCAATTAGCCGCAGTGGCCTTTTTCACTTTTGTGGCGTTGGCAAGTTTATTGATTGCAGCGCTACCCCTCCAGTATCCCCTCGGAGAATAATAAATATATTCCATATTATTAATTACCAGCGCACATCATCAATTTGCCTTTCGTAGCTGATTTTACCAACCACGAAGCCAATTTTTCTTTGAAAGATTTATCAGGAATAGCATTTAACGCATGAATTAATTTCACATCCGCGAGATGCCTGTGCTGCAAATTGCTGCTTTTATATGCGACATCGTGAGCATGACACGCCTTATCAATGGCGTTTATCGGTTTTTCACCACGTCGAAGTTGAGTTTGATCATCAAGTCTGAAATCTAATCGTGTTCCGGGGCCACAGTAGCTATATCCTGGAAGGTGCTTTTCTCCTGGATACTTTGCCCATGGCGTTCCAGGGAGTTTTACTAACTTGGCTGCGATATCACCTCCTCGTTTTTTTTAGAAACATCTCCGGATTCCATAGAAACAAATCAAAATACTTTTTTATACCACATGTTGCACATCCATAATTATGTATAGAGATATGAATATAATTGATTTTACAGCGACTAAAACAAGAGAACCAGTTTAGCATCATGCAGCGCTACAAAACTATATCCGCGCAATTATAATCGGGCCATCTGGATCCGGCAAGACGCAATTGTTGCTCAATTTAATAATGAGATGGATGAAGTGGGATAAGTTGTATTTAATTGCCCCTAGCGTAGATGATCAACGATGCTATGAAGTGTTAAAGGATTTTAACGAGAATGCATCAGAAATTAAAGGTGAGAACGTCGTTGATTTTATAACTGATATTGACGAGGAACCATCCATTAATGACATTGATGGGAGCATTAACAATTTAGTCGCATACGACGATGTGATGTTAGACAATCAAAGAAACCCAAGCTAGAATATTTTCCCGGGGCGTCACAAAAACACTGAAGTGATATATGTCACTCAACGCTACGCTCAGAATCCAAAAGTGATCAGAGATAACTGTTATATTCTTGCTGTGTTTAACGGCATTGATACACATACGCTACGAAATATTTGGCAGACATGGTGTTCCGATATGGACTTCAATCAATTTCGAAATTTATTTAGTCATGCCCAGTCGACCCCACACGGATTTATAACAATAAATTTACATGATCCTCGGACACGATTTCGTATCGGACCTGATCAAATATTTGGTTGAAATCGTAAAAACCCTTGTGAAAAATCATTTATGATTTTTGTTAACCTGTAGCAGCAGAGGGGGCGATGACAACATCGTTGCGACCCGGATAATGGAAAAATCGCAAAGTCTCCGTTTGCCAAATGGAGACTTATTTTTTTTTTTTGGTTAAAATATGAGATTCGCAGGAAGACTCTATTTTTCGTTTTGAGGCTTCAATCAATTTTGTCGGAAAAAGTTGTACGGTTCGACCCCTCTGCTGCTAGAGGGGAATAAATAGAGTCACCCTGTTTATCGTGGGATCCATCCAGTAATGGGGGTGGAACGGATCACTGCAATTAAGCAGAGGCCTTACAATGCCATTCATTGCTTTTTATACTAGATGTGTGGTCAAGATGGGTACTCTCACGAAAAATCTGAAGGTCATTTCCACGCTACACTGTAATACAATATACAGGTGCTAGGAAACCGCTTGCCGCACTGTTTCCGTTTCTGTTTGTGATTGACAAAATAAGTACGGGATCGGGCAGCACACCAAAATTTGTTAGAACATTCAACTCAGGTTGCCTTCTTGTTGAAAGTTAGCAAAGAGATCAAACAGAAATATCAAGATAATCATCAAAGTCGTAATCAACTGAAACGGTTTTGTGTTCGTTTGGAAAAGGCAAATGAAAATAAGGGATATTAAATGACCTGCTTGATCTGGGTCTACAAGGTAGTCTTCCCTCTTGCATTTCAAATGTTCAAGGCACAAGTAGGCTCCACGCTCTCAGATATGCACAAGAAAGAGATGAGTTTGGATCATAGTATTATTGTATCTGCTAGGCATCATCAAGTGTTTGGCTACTGGTGTGGAGTCGTTCTAATTCGTTGACGATTCTTGTAGCATGTTATCAATCAAAGCACATGTATACAAATGAAAGACAACTGCAACAAAAGGTCAACAAATTTTATAATTGGGCTAGTACTAACGGTTCAAATGTTCGATACCAAACACAGTAAGCATGCATTTGTGTCAGTTACGAAGCCATCAGAATGAATTTAACCTCACGTAAAACGTAACACCTGTCCACGTTCTTGAGGAAGCAAATATCATGGGTATTATCTTCGACGGAAACATACCTTTCTTCCACATGTCAATAACGTAAAAGCTAAATGCTTGAAATCTGTACATATTCCTAAAGTATTATCTCATACTGAATGTGATACTGATGAAAACATCATTGGCAATATGCTTCTTTAACTGACACAACGGTCTTTTTATCTTCAGGTAATACAGGACATTTATATTAGGCTGTGATGCTGCAAATATAATCTCCATAAGTTTAACATGAGTATGTGCTTTTTATGCAAATCGGTTATTGCAATGTTTACCAGGGAAAGATACTTAATATACCATTGACCAAACACCAAGTGTCACCGCTTGTGGGTATCAATTAAAAACGTTGATATTGTATTGCCTCCCTTTCAACATAGTAACTTGCATAGGTTGTCTTAAGGGCCTGCCTAGAAGTGCAACCATTTGCATGTATGAATGTAATCTGTTTTTGTCTGTAAAGACAATGGACGTAACCAAGTTATTGGAACATGTGTGTGTGTCTGCTGAGTTAGCTTCTTTGTGGGGAAACCAATAATTTGTACAAATGTATGTAATTATATAGTATTTCTTCTGTTGGTTATATATCAGAAGTGTTTTTCCTCTGTTGGTTATAATCAGAGTATTTTTCTCTCTTTGAGATTTGACCATATGACCGTTTCTTTTAGCCGATAGTTCATTCTGAACTACCCTGTGGGGTTACCCAATGTGACAGAGAGCTTATTGCATCCATGGTTACTGTTTATTTTGACGTCCATGTTCATACCACAAAGCATATTCCCCGATAAGATATCTTATTCGTCAAAAAACGGATTTGAAATCTAAGATGATATGCTTAGGGGGATGGGCGTCATATAGAGAACAGCACAAGACAATACAACACAACAATGGATTATAAAATGATATGAATGAATGATGAACAATGGTATATACAATGAAGACAGCACAACAATAGATTATAGAATGATAATAACAATGGATGATATATAAAATGCATGATGAACAATGGTATATACAATGGATGAATGAATAGATGATAAGGGACAACATAGAACTATACAACACAACAATGAATGAATGAATCACAATGGATGACGGGCTACCCTACACTCAAGCGCAAAACCAAACCTACAAAATCAACCTTTTATAAATGAAAAACATTCACACCACGTGACGGTGTGGTTTTGTTTTCCTAAGTTGAGCTTCGCTTAAAAGCCCAACTATATAGAGAGATATAGTTAACACAGATTGCGGAAGTCAAACAGGAAGAGGTGTGATCGTTATACCTTTTGATAATGATTATTGACAACATTGAAGCAGAACAGAATACTTGAAAAAAAAAACACTATAAAAAGAATATAATTGTTTGTAAATACCGCGTCGCTGATTCGTTTTCTTACAAAAAACAGATAATTGATTATATCCGCTGAGAATCATAACAATCAGAAATCAGTTGGCACAACCCATTGAGATCCGTAACTCTTTCATAAGCCATACACATACTCCTACGATTTATCTCCCCTGATGTTATATACAAATGGTGCATAATGGGATTCATACATAAACGAATTGAATTTTCTGTCCAGTTTTTTTTAAAAAGCCGAATTTTGTACTCGTTCTGCTACTCTTTGTACTGAGGGCATACAAATATGAAAGATTGGAATACTACTTGTTCGTTATTTTCAGTATTAAATAATTTTATAGGCCTCGCTTTTTTCGAGTATTGTCCAGTCTTTCCTCGTTTGCAATTCTCACTCTGTGTAACAGCTCGTAGATTTGATAAAGAATTATCAGTCTTAATACCATTTATATGATCAATAGCAAAACCATCCTTGATCAATCCACGGAAACACTCGTATGCGATTCTGTGATTAAGACGTATTTTCCCTCCGGATCTAAATACCAAATATCCCGATTAGTCACAGCACCAACTGGCTTCTTCAGTATGCGGTGTTTGACAATACCGTCAGGGGATGCCTCATAGTTGCTGATCACGGGATGTGCCCGGAACTCTTGGTGCATTTATATACAATTACACTATTTGTCTAATTTATTATTTGCTTGAGTACTAACTTGAGAATGTCTCAATATAATCTTGAGGAGTTCTTATAATTTTGTCATTGTCGTTGAGACAGTCAGAGGTAGAGTCATTGATGGAATTCTTAGTTTGTTTATCGTAAGACCGCTTCAACTCTCTGCATCTCTTACCACCACAACCGAGACGCAACTGTGATATTCCTCTAACCCCTTCCCCACATCGTCTTCAGGGTAAGGGCCCATAACTCCCATTACGAACACTTTGCATATCATACCCACATAATTATTTTCTGCATGATTTGTTACACGGGGTTATTGATCCAACCATAAGCCATTTGCAAAGATTCATTATATAATAAATTCTTTATTTAAATACTTGTTTTAATTATAATATGAAGGAGATCGAGAGATTATCTAAAATTAAGCCCTGGAAAAATGCTAAATTCAAACTCGATAGAGTCTCTGATACACCAAAGGGTCTAATAGGTGATAGAACCATGTTAAGTAAAATTCGTGATTGTTTTAATGAATTCAAGCGCGATAGAGCAACTCACTGTTGGTCAAGATTTCGAATTGATGGTAGTATTGATGCTACCATGAACGACGAAAGCGCAGCAGTGATAATCTCACATCGTGACAAGAAAAAGTATTTTTTTTAGAGTGAAATTTATTATCCGTTCGAAAACAGGGGATTGGATTATCAGGGATAAATATGACCCCATCCTGAAAGATAAAAGAACTGTCACTGTGAGTCGAGATTCCAAACCAGGAATTCTGACTGGAATTGACAAACCGTACTAAGAGAGATCTTATCCTGTAACAGCAGTTGTTTATGGAATATATCCGATAAATGATAAACCGAGTATTGAAAAATTAAAACCAATGAAACTGTCAAGAATAAATTGTGTAGCAGAACGAATAATAGAACACTTCACAAATGCGTTGCGTGAAAACAAACTGACTGATCTAAGACGCAAGAAAATAAATGCATTGGGACTAACAGTGAAGGAGCGCGGAGCAACAATTCAAAATGTGGCAGCGTTAGAACGAATACTAAAATTCCCAATATCGGTAACGACGATAACAGGAGAGGTATTATACGAACCAAAATATAAATCGAGAGGGGCTCCAATCAAAATTATTGATCATAACGAACACGCGTGGACATCTGCAGTAACAATATTTCCACGGGATAGAACAATAAAATATCTACCCGCGGAGTTCTCCCCTGATGAGAAATTATTTGAATTTATTTACGAGTTAAGTAAAAATAATCCTGTGTCAGTGTGGTTACTTCACAGTTTTGAAAACGAAGAGGGCAAATCCGATCAATTTGTAAGACCCGATGGCGAATTATACCGTACTGAAGCCCTCCACAACGATATGAAAAAACTAGCTAGTAGTTTTTCAACGGAACACGACGAACAATTATTAACAAATTCTTTTACGATTCCGTTAGTTGCAGCTCATTTTGGGAGAAAGAAAAACATGTGGAAACCAACAGATATCAAATCAAGCTGTATATAATATGGTCATGCAGGATTATGGAATACAAAATACGACCGCTAAAGTATTATTTCAGTTGATATGGTTGCGTGTTATCCAAGGAGTTTTCTCGGGAACGGAGAATGTGCTAAGTACTTCAAGCGATTTGGACATCCCACACATGAAATGGCCGTGTTGCGATTAATGGGCCGTGCCCGATTTTGATTTAACTGGATTCGCTCGTGTGGTATCATTCGAACTGGCTACAGGACTTGATCCGTGTTGTTATGCTTGGATTGGTAGACACATATCTGAAAAAACACTGGATGCCAATAGTGCTATTACGGTACATGATTGATTCTAAAATGCTGATCTCGCTGATTGTCAGTGTAGCGATTATATCATATCGAGCGCAGACTGAGGCATGGTTACCACAACCTGATAGTTACGATAGTATAATCAGCGAAACAAGAAAACAATTCCTTGATCTCGACGAAGAAAATATCATGAAATGGTCCAAACAGCTATTTGAAGTTAGAAATAAAGACGCAAAAGAAATCGGTAGAAGAATAATCGGTAAATTCACTCGGGGTTGAAAATACGACAATACAAGATATTCCTCGCGGTTGATTATAGATAGCGTTGAATACGATTTTATAACCGCGGGTGTAACATATAAGGGTATATATGTAAGTCATAAAGACGCTGTCTTGTCCGATGGAACCAAATTGGGTACAATTGTTACCTACAACAAAGGATACAGTCTTCAGTATACACATTTGAGGGAATCTATGCTGGCTAATGCTTCTATTAATTTATTTTCAATGATAAATTGATTTCCTGACACCGCAGTTAGAGCAGCCACTGATTCATTTTATATAAACACGAAACACAGCGAAACAGTGGCCGAATTCACTAATTCAGACGAGAGTTGGGAGTCATGGAAAATTAAAAAAGAAATGCTCCATGATTATTCCAAATCAGCAGATGTTACGATTAAAAACAATTACTTGAAAAAAAATCAGATATCAGAACTATCTAATGCACCACCGATATCTGATCCAATATGCAGATATAAAACCGTTTACTTAAACGGCTGTGGCATGTCAGGAAAGACGACTCATGTGATTGAATTATTTCGTGGGAAAAGTCCTACGGATTTTGAATCATCAAACATGATTGTCATAACACCGACACACAGACTTGCAAGAGAGATGAAAGAGCGAGGGATGAATGCCTGTACTTATCACAGTTTCTTTCGATGGAAAGGTGACTCTTGGTCAAATGGGAGAAAATTTATTCCTGAAGTCATTATTTGGGATGAGATATGCACGATATCGTTAGATGTATTACAATGATTTCTCGAGTGGTTATTACTAGCAAATACAAAAATAATAATGTGCGACGATCATGGCCAACCACCACCATTTGTCGCTTTGTCCCCACATAAATTAATACTGATCATAGAGCACTTGATTAACAATTACGCGAGTTCAACAAACTAATTAGATTACAACCAGATAGAATCCAATGTGAAATAACCCGTGAAATAAATTCAAAAACACCATTAAATGATTTATGGGAAGCGTGGAGACCAAACGATTTAAAAGTAGCAAGTAGAGAAATAGTCAGAGACTCACTTCAGATGAAGTTATTTGAATTGCATAAAGAAAAATTTGCAACACTTCCAGTGACGCAATGTTATAGACCCAAGGATACACGAAAACAAAATATCAAAGTTGATATTCCTGGGCAAAGTGAAAAGCAGAATTTAGTGTTAAATCATATTGTGCTGGTTGATATCAATGTCGTCGAGGATGCAATGCTCGCTGATAAATCACCATGGACGCTAGGTTACGCAGCGACGATACATTCTACACAGGGAGTGACTATATCCGATACAGTTGTTTGGATGGTAGATAATCACATCGAGTGGTCGAATTTAGTTTATCTTGCAGTGTCTAGAGTACGAAGAATAAATCAACTTTGAAGAGTTGTTCTAGACTATAACTAGAGTACGAAGAAAAAATCAACTTTGAAGAGTTGTTCTAGACTATAACGACACTACAATAAGTGATATTGTCAGCGTTGACATAATCAGAAAAAACCCTCTGGTTATAAACAGCAGGATAAAAAAAAAAAGAGAATTTGACATTGATGCCAAATTAATAATCACGTTGAAACAACAACAGAATAATCACTGCGCGAGTTGCAATTGTATAATGAATTGGCGTTGTCGGATAAAGATCCTCGCCAATTTACCCTAGACAGAAAAAATAGCAGCGTAGGACATACCAGAGATAATGTTAAGCTGACTTGTCTTGAGTGCAACAGACGAAGAGGTGCTAGTTAAGACCACGCGGCGGTAATTGAGTATCCTCGGGTATCACCTGTAATTGTTCACGAGTAAATCCTCGCTGAGGAGCAGTTGAATCCAGTCTATAGATTGCCAGTCTGCCCGTGGATCGTGTTATACTAGATATGTTATGCATGGTGACACTCCAAATAGGATCAGTAGCTCTTTTATGCCACCTTCGAGCTCTAATGGTTCATATAAATACCTAACAGTGACATTGCCAACTATTGGTCGTTTTGAAAACTCTTTTTGCGGTTTTTCAGGTATAGACTTCCTTTTAATTGCGTTGTTAGGTTTCATATTGATTGTTCGAGTAATCTCATTTTTCAGCGAAGTAATCACAGATGGTAATCTCTTCACCCATTCACGAGATCGTTTATCCTGAATCAATTCCTTTGCGTATCGATATCCAAATAACCGCTCAGCGCGTGTGCGATTAATTCGTTCAAAAATTGCCTGATCGCGATGTAGTACAGTATGCCCTCGTCGTAACGCAGTATTACGATTCTTCATTATTGATATAACCGTTCCCTGAAATACCTCGCCAGGATCAACTTGTAATATATTTGGCTAACGCAGAGGACCCCTTCTATAAATCCTTTCAAACGCAGGAACCACTTCAGTTGATAATTTTGTCATAAGCGGCTCTGCTTGTTGGTATCGACTCGCAACATCAACTCCGGTTAGCGCATATTTGTAAACACTATCATGCAGAAGAACTAATATATCAGCCTGATGAACTTCATTAGGTACGCTGACATGAAAATGCGAGAAGTTAATTTGTTTAGGCGGTGGTAGATAAATTTGCCATATCGCCTGTTTGGATAACTAATCTGCTGCAGTGATATTTTTCACCTTTGCTTAATTACCAGCACCCATCATAAATTTACCTTTCATTGCCGATTTTTTCAACCATGAAGCCAATTTTTCTTTGAAGGATTTATGAGTGATAGAATTCAACGCATGAATTAATTTCACATCTGCGATATGTCTATGTTGCAGATTTCTGCCTTTATAAGCAGCATCATGAGCATGACACGCTTTATCAATGGCGTTGATTGGGTTTTCACCGGGCCGTGGTTGGTTTTGTTCATCGAGTCTGATATCGGGTCTGGTCCCGGTTCCACAATAACTATACCCTGGAAGGCGCTTTTCTCCTGGATACTTTGCCCATGGTGTTCCTCTGAGTTTTACTAACTTGGCTGCAATATCACCTCCTCGTGTTTTTTTAAAATCCTTGATTTTATCAAGGGAAACAAATCTAAATTTATTTGTAACACATTGTACACACTTACCAGAAAGTGTTGATCGGTTTTTTTTTTGTTGTAATCGTCGTCCAGCCATCTGTGGCAGTACGCGCCTTACATTAATATCAAAGAAAGGAAAAGTTGATGACCTTGATTTCTATCTTGCTGATCAAACTCGTGAAAAATGGTCTGATGAACTGACTTTGAAGGATATATATGAATCCACAAAACTGAAGACTCTTAGGCTTTATGTTGTAACAACAGCACACACAAGACACTTGAATGGTTACAACAGCAAAGAAAGAAATAATACAGAACCAGACATTTCTGCCCAACTAATACATCCAAACCAGTCTGATTTGGGTCAGATGTCTCCTCAGGTTCAAGCAGAAGACAAAATAATGGCAATAGCATATGTGTCCACCATTGAACTACAGATACCTGGTAATAACCAAGCTGAAAATATGATGGGTTTAGAAGAGTCAAATACCTCTTCTAATAACACATGTCATGCGGATTGCTTCGAAATAAGCAGTATTCATTCTTTTGGCTCCAATGATAATTTGCCTTCCATCAGTCCTAATCATGAAGTTTGTGACTTAACACTTGATTCACATGACTTTCTGATGACAGCAGTTCATTCCCAGGAGCAGTTTCAGCCAGTCATTGACCTGTCACAAGCATTAGACGACAAAAGTGTAAGACCATTCTGCTGCACCGTTCCAATTTACAGGAGGAAATGCTGCAATATTTTAAAGCATCTGATATTTTGAATACAACATTAAAGTTCAAGTTTGTAAATGAGTGTGGGCATGATGCAAATGGAGTATCAAGGGATGCCTATGCAGCAGTTTGGAAATCATTTTTTTTTAGAAATACAGATGGTGAGGTTTATCGCATACCTGTTTTATCTCAAGACTATGGCCAAGAAGAATGGGAGGCTGTAGGTAGAATTTTCATCAAGGGATACAAGTAACACAAATACTATCCAAAAAAGTTTAGCTCCAGCTTTCTTTATTGCAGTAGTACATGGAGACAATTCTGTCACTCCACAGTTATTGAAAGACTCATTCCTTTTATATATTTCACAGTCAGAAAAGGATGTTATTGATGCTGTTGAAAGAGGAACAAATTATGACCGAGACGAGCTACTTTTTCTGCTTGACCGCCTTCAGTGTCACAAAATTTCAGAGCTGTGTGAGATCGCATCAACAATTGTACAAATTGCACACAAAGTATTAATCCAAGAATATAAATATGCCCTACAGTATGTCATTAATATGTTGCCGTAACTCCAAATACAGATCTAGAGCTTCATATGCATATTTTGCCATTTGTAAACCTTGATCAACCATTATATATATATACACAGATTGTACACATCCTCGTCAGAAACCATTCCATCGCGGTACCTTGCATTATTCTGACATAACTGGAATTCTTCCTCATCTATCAGACACATGTAGTTCTCCGAATCATACAACTCTGGAACTGAAAACATGATGTTTGGAATGCCACTTGGAACCATTAAGTTTTTGGATGGTCAAATCACGTGGGAATCCCACAGTTCGGTTACTGAGTCTAATTCATCCTGGAAATAAAAGACGAGAAACATTCACATTTGAAATATTTGACAATAGGGATGAAAAGAATTGAAAGGCTGAGAAAGAAGTTCCCCATGTGAACATATGACCTAGATGCGGCATAAAAAAACACTGTAAACTAGATATTATTTGGTAAGACAACTTTGTTTAATATACAACTAATGTATCAAGTCGCAACACTAACATATAAGAGTGATTTTAATCAGTGACATTAGCTCGTGTAACAGTAATAATGATTTGGAATCTATACTACAGGTAAGACTTTGAAACAAATATTCCCAATCAGCATTCAAATACTCAAAGGAGCGTTATGTGTTAACTATATGGCATAGTGTGTGATCTTTGAACATTGAAATCTGTAATCGGCACTTTTATTTTCTTACGATGAATTAAGCATATTTAATATGTATTCGCGTGCCCGTGTGTGTGTGTGTGTGTGTGTGTGTGTGTTTGAGAGAGACAGACATACAGAGACATAATTATGCTGTCCGTACCTGTATCATACCAAGCAGCAGAGAGGGTGAACAGACCAACATTATAGGCGGCGACTAGGCTTCCTCCTCGTAAATATTTAATAGAAAGGTTGATTCGGCAAACTTAGGCTTCCTTGTAAATGCTTAATAGAAGCGTCGATTCGGCTAACTGAGGCTTCCTCGAAAAGCGTCCATTTGGCAAAAAAAAAAGACGCCAACGTCGTTGGCACTCAGCCCTTCTGCTGCTATGGGTTAACAATGAAAATCATTTAGGATTTCACGAACAAACTAATTTGTAAAACCTCACCTCGTAAATCAATTAGATTATTGGACTGATCAGTGAGTCTGAAATTAATTCTCGTTAACGAATTATTATGACATCGCATATAGACTGGATTAGTTGGATCATCAATAATTAGAAATCCTGGAGGAGCTGTTTGTGCAAATGAATATAAAATATATCCCTGTTGAGCTTGATTTGATCGCTCGAGATTTATTTGATAACTTCCTTCGATAACATCACATACTAAATTCAATACAATCACACAAGGATATATTTACGTTTAGCGGCGCGATATGTCTACCACCGCCATCTGGGTCATTATTATATGTCAGGATAGTTGTTTGTTGTGGTGCTGTTTTTTATATGCATCGTGCATTGTTTTGAAACCTTCATCGATGGCATCATTGAGAGATTTTTGTAGTTCTGAGATATTATATCCGTGTAGTTTGAGCGTGGCAATATCTTCTACGCGTATATTATGTACTTTCGCAAACTCCGTTCTCGTTTTAGGATTACTGTCACCTAATACCTCTTGAATAATTTGCGAATGAAATGTTTCCATGTCATTGATGATTTTGTTACATGATTGTACGACGCTGATAAATTCATCTCGGCTGAGAGTACCGGATTTAAGAGATATTAACAACAGCGAAATATCATTATTCATCGCTGTGAAATTTTCAGTGATTTTATCCTCTCGAGTTGCGTAATATCTTCGGTTGCGGTCGTCCTTCATTCCAGTGAAAAAATTCAACTTGGTGTATTCGTTATAGCTTTTTACTGGATTATCGGGTTTTATCCTGTTGGTAACATAATCAGATTTGTGTGGTTCAGAATTAACTAGTTCTTGTCGAGGTGGGATTTCAGGCCACCCCAGTATTGTTCTTATAGAACTCTGATAGATATCTACGACATAACTGGGCGAGTTTATCTCGATTGCGGATGATAGCGTCGGCGCGTGAACCGTTATAGCAATTTTCGATTCTTTTCCAGTAATGGATTTTATTCTACGTTGTAATTCGGCATTAATTTGTTCAATTTGGTAGGACCCAGATGGTATCGAAACAACGTTCTAGTCTGGAGTCCCGTCTTTTTTACTCTTACTCGCAAACACTAAGGAATTATTCGGTTGTTGACCACCAAATGCTACCGACCTAATATTAGGCCAACTACGATATACTCGTAGTTTTACTAGCGCTATCTCCTTCACGGGAATCGGAGTAGGGAAATTCACACTGAATTCAGGATTTGTTGAGGTTATTGATATCATGCTGGTCTTCACCGGTGTGGTATTTTCCGTTATTTGTTGAATCGGTTCGGTATTTTTTACTTTTCGTTGAAGTAGCTCTTGCGGTGCTATCATTGTTATTATATTCATGTTGTATTTCTAATTTTGACATCGCGGAATCATAAGTACTTACCATTGATGATGACTATTTATCTGATATAAATGAATCATCGAGCGACGACGATATCATTGAGAATAATTGCGAGATTGCAGTTGATACAACATGAAATTTAATTGAGTAGTCTTGCAGTTTACGCTGGATGCATGATGATATTTTTTTTTATTATCGAAATTATTCCTGCAATTGTTGTTGCCGCTGATATACAAATTGGAACAGCTATCGGGGCAATCATTGTCACCGAGGATAGTATTATACCGGCTCCTGTGATTACACCACTCACCGAGTATACGGTAACATCAACTGCGGTGATTCTTCGTTGATATTTCTTTATTTTTGTTTGGTACTCCTCAGTGAGGGTTTTGAGTTTAGTTTCAAATTCTCTGACCTGATCATAGCGGTATTGAGATACTGAAGGTATAGTTGATGATGAAATCATCATTGACGTCATTTTATTTTCAAATAGTTTACCATTTCAATTTAGTTGTTTACTTAAATCCGCTACGAATTCCATATACCATGATACTGAAAACCTAGCCAAATTATTATCAGTGGATGCTATCGTGAACTGTTCGGTTGTATCCTTATCGATGATCGTTGATATCGTATTGTTGACCCCAGATGAACTCTACGATGATATATTAAATTGAGTTTTTGTTTTTTCAATGATTGTTATCATCCTCGAAAAATCATTTTTGATTGCCTCGATAAAGTTTTTCATCTCATCGATGTTTTATGTCAATTTTTATCCAACGTGGTTGCAAAATATTTCTCAATGATATTTTTACGAAATGATGTAAGCTTTTCAACGTGTTTTATTCAGAATATTTGGATTGAAGTTTTGCTAGTTCCAACATAGAAGTTTTTATCTCTGTGAGTTTTGGTGTGGTCACTGGAGGATTACCAAAAAATCTAGCATGGGGTTATCAATATTGCTCATGATGGACTTTTGTAATTTACTAAATGTATTTATATGATCATCATACTTATCATTGAGCGATTTCAATGAATTCGCTGAGGATATAATTGTTATCGAGTGTTGATAATTTATCTGTGAGCGTTGAAACAAGTACACCTGGTTTGAGTTTACCCTGATTGGAAAACAACGCGATAGTATCTTCTACTGCGTCTCGTCGTTTAATTAAAATATCATCCAGGGAAATATTACTCGTTTTCAATTTACCCTGACGATCTTGAGATACAACTATTTCATTGGGATCAACACTTGCTAAGTTCAACATCTCAGCAATTTCATCTTCGATTATTTTTTTTTATATCACCGGTTACAGTGCCATCAGGTTCGGGTTTCTTTAGCGCTGATAAAGATCTCCCCCAAATATCAATCATGTTATTTTATATAATTCCTTTCTAAATCCTCGATGAAATCTTAGATTCCCAGCGATTACTCGTGTATTCATTTACGGCTTGATGAGGTGGTTTTCCAGATGTTGACATAGCATCAAGGACATTTAATACTTCGCTGCCACATATTGGTGGGTCATTCATTTGTTGTGTTGGTAGCGTAGAATACCAACGAGGAGTGTTTAAGCGGTTTATCTATAACGCCAGAATTCTTTAGGCGGCGCTAATCCATATGAATCGAAATAAACGATTACACGTGGATCAATCGCGTATGCAACTCAGTGGGTTCCGGGTCCGGTGCTGTTATCGAGATTAATGATACCTGTTTCAGCGTTGTTTGGTTGTGTCGGCAACTGATCTTTCATAAAGACACCCTTGAAGTTTTGAATTGCTAGTTTTTTTAGCAGCATCGAGTACATCAAAATTTGACATGGGAACTAATAAATCGTTCCTGGTATTCTCAGGCTGCTTCCCTTGTACCACGTGTGTGGAGTTCCGGGTAGTCTTAGACCCTTTCCCTTTTTTTCAATACCCCAACCCGGTAGCTTTCTTTAGTGCCATTCCTGTCGCGGTACCAACGGCTCCTAACGCTGCCGCTTTAGCCACCGCTGGGGCCTCCGTCGCCATCAATGCTGGAATCGCAGCTAACAACGGGAATATACCGCCGGTTTTTTTCATGTTTTTGATCGCGGTTGCAGAGAGAGTAACCTAACGCCTTTTTATCCTTGAGCGCGTCATTGAAATGTTTTACCTGACGAGTTGTCAGTGACAATTTATTCTGACCACCAGTCATCTGATTGGGTCTCCGTGTTATTTTGGTTCCACAGTTTTTAGCCGATTCTGATAGCAATTTCTTGAGTTGACCGGGAGTCAATGTAACACTAATTTGACTATATGATATTATACAATAACAGATTGATTTAATTGTTATATATTTTCCACTGGTGCATCAATTACTCTCATTCATCCACCAACACCTTCGAGTAACATTGATTTATCGCTGAGAATGACAGCAACCGCTCTGTAATTCGGGATAGTGATAACGCCTGCATCATTAGTTGGAAGAGATACACGAGCTGTTCCAGCGAAAAGTAATAAATCGGATATAAGTTTTTGAAACCCGACTGTGATATTTGGAGACCGGTATCAACATTTTGATCTCGTCCCATATATGACAACAGACGATGATACACGCGTGCTGTTTGGTTGGTGTTGTAATTAAGTAGTATATCCTTAGATGGTTCCTGTTGGCCGTTGATTTTCAATGAAACTCCAGAAACACCAAGTTGATCAAATATCAAATGGCTTCGTAATTATGAACCAACCCGAGTTTTATCCTGTAACGCAATAAATATATGCCGCGGAGCAGCAACTCCTTGTCTTGATGCCAGGTGCCATGTAAATATACCATTAACTGAAGAATCAAAATTATCTGTTGTTGTTGTTAGCCAACTTAGCAATGATTTTCCTCCATGATCCATAAATGATAGTAATCGCTCCTCTGCGGTGATTGATGGAGTCAGTACTGGTATCCACATTGATAGTTTCGTTATATTTACAACACCAGCAACGACTGGAGCTATAGGAGGTGCGGCAAAGGGGCCAGCACCACGTCAATTTGCGTCATAGTCATCTGGTTTTCGAACAAGTACTACTGTATGCTTCGCTCCATAAATAACTTTTCTAACGTTTCAACAGAATCCAAATATATGATGTAGTGGAATCGCATATGAAAACAGTCGACGTGGTCTCTTGAACATTGATACACGCGTTCCAAACGCTAGGTTGTAATTACCATTAACGCTTTTTATAACATCAAAATCAGCAGCTGGTCTTGCCTCGTGTTCAAAAGAACCAACTGTTTGTGGATCAGATGCGGTAGCTTGTTCTGCTAGCACTTTAATATATTGAATATGATCAGCGTTATCAGTGATATCCTTAGCGAACATCATAGATGGACCTGCTGATCTTGTTTAATCGTTAGAATATCTCGCCAGCGCTATTATTGTTGTGGCAACATTAACATCATGTTCTATGGATTCAATTTCTCTTCCATCAATCATATATCTAGCGCTACTGAATAACGCCATGATACCATTATTGACAAAACCAACTCGGACATTTGGGTCATTTGCATATGGTACTGGTACACCATCAGCATCAGTAGCAGTTGTAACAATTTCTCCTTCTATTTCGATAAACGCTTCACACGGTAGAAAGTATTTACTGGTATCATGAACCTGAAGTTCGATTCTTAATCGACTATCTGGTTGTACTGTGATATAAGAATAAAATTGATAATCGCGTACAGAATCATCTTTACGCACTGGAGCGTCCATATCAAACGCTGGATCAGGTGACCTTTTGAACATTTTATTATATATCCTTCGATCTAAATTGTTTTCGTTGACGACCCCGTAGTGGTTTCGAGCCGCTTCCCGCTATCATATTTGCGGTAATATTATCTTGAGCGTTGGTCACCAGCGACGATAATTTCTGTTCTACTGCGTTATTTATTATTTTACTAACACATGCATGCATATCCGCTGTAGATGGTAGTGGTCCCAATGACGAAGTCATGGGTGACGAAGTCGCTAGTGGTTTCCTTCGCCGTCAAACTAACGCTGTTAGTTTATCCTTCGCAGCGGAAAATGCTTTCCCGGCATCATCTCCAACAGCACTAATACCCTTATCACGAATAACATCAATGGCTTTCATTGATAATTATTTTGCTAGCGGCGCTACATTTGGAGCCATTCTTGCTAATAACCCTGCAATGTTATCACCGAGACCATCACCATAATACGCTCTATAATCAGGCAATCGTGAGTTTACTACGTAGACACTGGCTGGTTTATCATGGTTGTAGTGTCTGATCATCTTATTAAAATGATATTTATCTAATCGAATGACGAAGTCATCAAATGAAAAATCCGTTGGATTTTCAGTCACTGTGATAACCATGATGCTCGGCTAACTCGTCAATGAAATCTCGATATGTTTTGATATCCATGATGCCGCCTTGAAATAACCGCTTGCAGATATCAGCTGCTTCATTAATTATTTCCGGTGAGTTATTTCCAGCTCGTTTTCCTCCTACGAGAACTTCTAATCGTGCTATATTACTGAGAATATTACCAGGACAACTAACTAGACCACTACCTGAAAAAGCCTTTTGATATCCATGTCCGTTTTTAGCAGTTGCACCTTGCTCACGAGATAATTCATCCAGTGATGTGTCCATTTCTTCTAAATTATCATCATCCAGTGATCTGTCCATTTCTTCTAAATTATCATCATCAAGTGATGTATCCCATTGAGATTCTTCTTTTCTTTTCTGTCTTCGTAATTGTTTTGGTGTTAGGTACCTTCCTTCTTGTTTTCCGTCTTGTTGTTGTTGTCTTTTATAATTATCAATTTCTCTTTTAAAGGTTTTATACTCCTTCCTCCTCTTATCTAAATTCCCCATTCTTATTTTATACAACTCATCAACCCAATCATTAAGTGATATTGGATCATCTTTATATTCACCTGCTAAAAACTCCTTTCTTGAATTATAGCTGTCAATAGCAAAATTGCTTAATGCGTAATACCTTTTTTGTTGTATTAGTTTTTTAGCCACCTCGGTAAAAATATCCGCTAAGGGTGCAATCGATTCTTTTGCTAGGAGGGAGCTTTGTTAATAACGCTGATGTTTTTTTAAGGTTTAGTTGCTATTTTTTTAAGTACAGGAAGAAGAGACTCTTCTTTCCTTGATCCTTCTTTAGGGATATCTCCGTATATAGCTCGCTCAGTGGCTGATATTACCCCCTTCGTTGCCGTGGTAATTGGTCTAAACAACTCTAGATCCTACAGAAAAAGCGGTCTGAAGATTCTGTCTAGCTTGAAGTTTGTTCCGTACGGAATTGCGTACGGGTATATACTTTCTAATTGACGCTAATCTTTCCCTCCCTAATTTAGTTGTTAAAGCTTCGTTTACCATTACTAAAACAGCAAAGCAATTTTCAATTAATATACGATGTAGTGAGAAATCGACCATTTGACCCAACTCGGGTAGGCAAAAGTCGATATTTTCTTCCTATAATACACGTTCATTGATAAAACTCCTCAGTTTAGAATTTCACAGTCGTTATTGACTAAAACAGTCTTACCTGTCCATTGTTATAATCGTAACATCTGTTCGACAGGCATTTATACATATCAATGTAGTGCTTGTATAGATTATATACTGTTCTAAAGCATGTATACACGCTAGTCGGCTCAGACATAGTCGGGATGCAGGGCAAAATGGCGAATGAAGAAAGCGTTTTTCAGTGGGAATTTTTTACTTGACCGAGGGAGAGTTTTCAATTTGACTGATCAGCGTTCTTATACTTCTAATTTTTGAATTGACGTCCCGTTTCAATTCATATTGTTGCCCCAGTTGTTTTCTAATCCTTTCTACGACAGTGAATAACGCTACAACTTTACTGACGTCGTTACAGAAAACAAGGGATCAACGAATGGAATTCTGGATTCTTTTAATGAAGACATCTTTTCGGCAACATGTATTTGTTTTTTATTGCGCTATATTCAATATCTTCAAAGTCGGAAGTAATTTGATCAAGTTTAAACCATCTGATAATTGAAATCCTAGACTTTTCAATTTTGAAATTTCTGTTATGATTTCATTAATATCCTTAAAATTCATATTATACATAATAAAAATATATTTATAATATATGATATGATATATTATTCACCAAAAAAAATGAGGGTCAATGACCCGTTTTTTAGACAGTACAATGCCATTACTACTGTTTTAGGTAGTGTTTAGGCATACATAAAGGACAGCACAAACAACCACAAATCGAGTTTATGGCGGTTGTTCAAGAATGGACGGGACAAACAACCCCAAATCAAGTTTTATAGCGGTTGTATAATACATAAAGGACGGCACAAAAAACTCCAAAGCGAGTTTTATGGCGGTTGTACATAAAGGACAGTACAAACGTTGTATAATACATAAAGGACAGTACAAACAACCCCAAATCGAGTTTTATGGCGGTTGTATAATGAATGCATGATAATGGTATGAATGACGGGCATTCCTACACTCAAGCGCAAAACCAAACCTACCTAGAAGGTGAAGGTGAATATCATTCAAACCACGTGACGGTGCGATTTGATTTTGCGCTTGAGCTTTGTGTTAAAGCCTAATTATATATAGAGAAATTTCGCTTATATATGTAACTAATATAAATTGGCGGAAATTAATAAAGAAAGAGGTGTGTGATCTATATATATTTCATATATTAATACTGATTATTGACAACATTGAAGCAACACTCAATACTTGAAAAACATTCTAAAACAAGAATACAATTCTTTGTAAACACCGCGTATTTGATTCGTTTTCTTACAAAATAGATAATTGATTATCTCCGTTGAAATTCATGACAGTTAAAATCAACCAGAAATCAGATGACGCGATGTTTCAAAAAACCCATTGAGATCCATAACTCTTTCATAAGCCGTACACATACCCGTACGAGTTATCGCCCTTGGTTTTATATACACATAATGCAAAACATGATTAGATATACGAAAACTGAATTTTTTTTCCAGTCTTTTTAGAAAAAGCTGATCGGGTTATTCCCTCTGCAACATATCGTACGGAGGGTATACAAATATCAAAATATCTACCGGCTTCATACATTGATTGAAAACCTATTTCCTCGTTAGTTGCTATATTAAATGATTTTACAGATCTCTTTGCAACTGTTTTACAAGTGCCAGTTTTCCCACATGTAGTATTCTCACTCTGTGTAACAGCTCGTAAATTATCCAAGGAATTATCAGTCTTAATACTATTTATGTGATCAATAACAAAACCATCCTTGATTAATCCGTTCTATACCTCATACACGAAACGATGATTATAATATTTCTTGTTTCCAAAAAACCTCAAATACCCCATACCATTATCCCACCCAACTGGATTCTTCAGTCTTCGGTGTCTGACAATACCATCACGGGATGCCTCGTAATCGCTAATCACAGGTTGTGGTCAGAATTCTTGGTTCATTTATATACTATAATATTATTTGTCTAATATATTATTTGATTGAAGTGTTATATTACTTGAGAATCTATTAATGTAGTCTTGAGGGGTTCTTATGACTCAGTTAGGGGTACAGTCAGAGTCATTGATGGAGTTTTTGATTCGTTTATCATAATAACGCTTCAACTCTCTGTATCGCTTACCACCGCAACCGAGACACAACTGCGATTTTCCACTCACACCGACCCAACATCGTACGCAAGGGACCGGGCCACAACTTCCTCGACAAAAGCTTTGCATATGACACCCACAGAACTCTTTTTTGCATGATTTGTTACACGGAGTTATTGATCCTATCATCAACCATTTGCAATGATTCATTATATAATAAATTCTCTATTTAAATACTTGTTTTAATTATAATATGAAAGAGTTCGAGAGAAAATTATGCCTTGGAAAAATGCTAAATTCAATCTCGATAGAGTCACCGTAGCACCAAAGGGTCTAATAAGTGATAGAACTATGTTTGGTAAAATCCATGATTGTTTTAATGACTTCAACCGTGATGGAGCATCTCATTGTTGGTCAACATTTCGATATGATGGTAGCGTTGAAGCTACCATGAACGACGAAAACTCAGCAGTGATAATCTCACATCTTGGTCGGAAAAAGGATTTTTTAGAGTGAAATTTATTATCCGTTCAGACACGGGAGATTGGATTATCAGAGATAAATTTGACCCCATCTTGAAAGATAAAAGAACCGTCACTGTGAGTCATGATTCCAAACCAGGAATTCTGACTGCAATTGACAAACCGTATTACGAGAGAACTTCTCCTGTAACAGCAGTTGTTTATGGGATATATGCGTTAAATAATAAACCGATTATTGAAAAACTAAAACCCATGAATCTATCATCGCTGAATTGTGTAGCAGAACGAATAATAGAACACTTCACAAATGCGCTGCGTGGAAATAATTTGACCGATCTAAGACGCAAAAAAATAAATGAATGGGGACTAACAGTGAAGGAGCACGGGGCGACAATTCAAAATGTGGCAGAGTTGAAACGAATACTAAAATTCCCAATATCGTTAACGACGATAACAGGAGAAGTATTATACGAACCGAAATATAAATCGAGAGGAGCTCCAATCAAAATTATTGATCATAACGAACACGCATGGACATCTGCAGTAACAATATTTCCGTGGAGTTCTCGGGAGAAAAATTATTTTATTTTATTTAACAGTTGAGTAAAAACGATCCTGTGTCAGTGTGGTTACTTCACAGTTTTGAGCACGAAGAAGACAAATTCAATCAATTTGTAAGACCCAATGGAGAATTATACCTTACTGAAGTCTTCCATGACGCGATGAAAATACTAGCTAGTAGTTTTTCAACAGAACACGACGAACAATTACTAACAAACTGTTTTACAATTCCGTCGGTTGCAGCTCACTTCGCGAAAAAGAGAAACACGTGGAAACCAACAAGAGCTGAATTTTTATCAGATATCAAATCAAGCTGCGTGGAATATAACAACGGTGGACTATGGAATACAAAATACAACCCCAAAACCATTATTTCGGTTGATATAGTATCGTGTTATCCCGGGAGTTTTCTCGGGTACGGAGAATGCGTTGAATACTTTAGCGATTTGGACATCCCACACATGAAATGAGTTGTGTTGCTATTAATGGACCACTACCCGATTTTGATCTAACCGGATTCGCTCGTGTGGTATCATTTGAATTGGCTACAGGACTTCATCCGTGCTGTTATGTGTGGATTGGAAGACATATCTCTGAAAAACACTGGATGCCAATAGTGTTATTACGGTATATGATTGATTGTACCATGCTGATATCGTTGATTGTCGGTGAAGCAATTATATCATATCACGCGCAGACTGAGGTTTGGTTACCACAACCTCATCTTGATAATATAATCAGCGAAAATAGAAAAAAAATTCCCAATGTCGACGAAGAATATATCATGGAATGGTCCAAACAGTTTTTTGAAATTGAAAATAGACAAGCAAAATAACTCGGTAGAAAAATAATCGGTAAATTCACAGAGGGTGGAAAGTACGACAATACAAGATATTCTTCACGGTTGATTATAGATAACGTCGAATACGATTTTATAATCGCGGATGTAACATTTAAGGGTATATATGTAAATCGTAAAGACGCTTTCTTGTCCAATGGAACCAAATTGGGTACAATTATTACTTTCATCGATGGATACAGTCTTCAGTATACACATTTGAGGGCGTCTGTGCTGGCTTATGGTCCTATTAATTTATTTTCAATGATAAATAGATTTCCTGACACCGCAGTTAGAGTCGCTACTGATTCATTTTAGCATTAGAGGGAGCGAGCCGGACAACTTTTCAAACAAAAAATCGATAAACCCTTCATAACAACAAATAGAGCCTTCCTACGAAATCTCGTGTTTTAACCCAGAATAAAAAAATGTCTCCATTTGGCAAATGGAGCCTTAGTGATTTTGTCTGGAACACGATCTTGCAAGGGGTGAATCCAGGCGTCGATTGAGGCCTCCCCGAAATGCATCCGTTGGGTAAAAAAAACGACGGACACTCACCTATGTAGTTAACAATCTTTTTAGGATGAAAATCGTTGTTGAAATTCGAAGAATTTTCACGACTTCACAAACAGACTAATTTGTAGAACCTCACCTTGTAGATCAATTAGATTATTGGACTGGTCAGTGAGTTTGAAATTAATTATTGTTAGCGAATCATTATGACACCGCATATAGACTGGATTAACCGGAGACTCAATAATTAGAAATCCTGGAGGAGCTGTTGGTGCAAATGAATACAAAATATATCCCTGCTGAGCTTGATTTGATCGTTCGAGATTTATTTGATAGCTTCCTTCGATAACATCGCATACTAAATTGGCATACTAAATTGAGCGTTACCACCGAGAATATATTCACATTTTGAGGAGCGATATGCCTGCCGCCACCATCTTTGTCATTATTATGTCTGAGGATAGTTGTTTGTGGTTGTGTTGCTGTTTTTTTCCATGCGTCATGGATTTTTTTTGAAACCTTCATCGATGGCATCACTGAGAGATTTTTATAGTTCTAGAACATTATACCCAGGATTTTTAAATTCTGGAATAGCTATATCGATGATTCCGTATGTTAACATAAATGACGTTCTAATGTCGTCGTTCATTAATGCTTCTTGAATAATTTTCAAATGAACTGTTTCCAAGTCATCGATGATTTTGTTACCTGTTTCTACGAAGATGATAAATTCATCTCGGTTTAGGGTACCGGATTTAAGAGATGGCAACAACAATGAAAAATCATTATTCATCGCTGTGAAATTTTCAGTGATTCTATTGCGTCGTAGATATATACCACCTGAATCACGAAAATCCAACGCATTATATTCGTTATAACTCTTTACTTGATTTACGGGCTTTATCCTGTCGGTGATATAATCAGATTTTTGTGGTTCAGGTGGTATATCAACGAGTTTTCCCCGAGGTGGTAATTCAGGCCATCCTAGTACGGTTCTAATAGAACTCTGATAAATATATACGACATAATTTGGTGAGTTTACCTCAATCGGGGATGATAGCGTCGACTCATGAACCTTTATAGCGATTTTCGATTCTGTTCCAGTAATTGATTTTATTCTACGCTGGAATTCAGCATTGATCTGTTCGATTTCGTATCACCCAGATGGTATCAAAACAACGTTCCAGTCTGGAGTTCCATCGGGTTTATTCTTATTCGCAAATACCAAGAAATTATTCGGTTGTTGACCGCCAAATAGTGCTGACCTAATATTAGGCCAACTTTGATACACTCGTAGTTTTGCTACCGCTATCTCCTTCACGGGAATCGGAATAGGGAAATTCACACTGAATTCTGGATTCGTTGATGTTATTGATATCATGCTTGTTTGTACTGGATCTGTGTTCTCCACTATTCGTTGAAGTAATTCCTGTGGTGTTGTCATTATTATTATCTTCATGATGTATTTCTAATTTTGACATCGCGGAATCATAAATATCTAGCATCGCTGAGAACTCACTATCGGATATAAATGTATCATCGAGCGACGACGATATCAACGAGGACAATTGCGAGTACGCGGTTGATACAACATGAAATTTAATCACTTAGTCTTGCAGTTTACTCTGGCTGCATGATGATATTTTTTTGGTTATTATCGAAATTATTCCCGCGATTGTTGTTGTCGCTGATATACAAATTGGAACAGCTATCGGGGCAATCATTGTCACCGAAGATAGTATCATATCAGCTCCGGTGATTACACCACTCACCGAGTATACGGTAACGTCAACTGCTGTGATTCTTTGTTGGTATTTTTTAATTTTCATTGCATACTCTTTAGTGAGAGTTTTGAGTTTCATCGAAAACTCTCTGGCCTTATCATAGCGATATTGAGAGACCGAAGGTATCATCGGCGATGTCATTTTATTCCCAAATCAGTTTACGATTTCAATTTAGTTATTTACTCAAATCCGCTACAAATTCCAAATACCAATTTGTTGAAACCCTAACCAAATTTTTATCAGTAGATGTTATCGTGAACTTTTCAGTTGTATCCTTGTCGATGATCGTTGAAATCGTATTGTTGACCCCGGATGAACTCGACGATAATATATTAAATTGAGTCGATGTTACTAGTGTTAATCGATAAATACCTTTAACGGTTGCAGTGATCCTTATTTTGTTGTCTGTAGGTGTCCACGCAAATGATCCGTGTTGGATCGTGTATACTACGTTGTTGGTTTTCTCAGGCGAAATTTTTGTTATCATCCTCGGGATTGCTTCAATGAATTATTTCGTTTTATCGATGGATTTTTTGATATCAGGGAGTTTTATTTCAATTTTATCCAACGGGGCTCCAAGAAATTTATCCACGATGTTTCTACGAAAATTTTAAAACTGTTTTCCGTGTTCTTCAGTTTTAGATTGAAGTGTTGTTAGTTCCAACACAGAATTTTTCAACTCATCCTTGAGAGTTTTTAATCTATCTGTAATAGTCGAAAAAATTACACCCGGTTTGAGTTTACCCTGATCGGAAAATAACACGATAGTATCCTCGATTGCGTTTCGTTGTTTAACCAAAATATCATCCAACGACACATTACTAGTTTTCAATTTACCCTGACGATCTTGAAATACAACTATTTCCGCGGGGTCAACACTTGCTAGATTCAACGTCTCAGCTATTTCATCTTCGATTATTTTTTTTATATCACCGGTTGAAGGTGTTTCTGTGGTTGGTTTCTTCAGCGCTGATAACTGTCTCCCCCAAATATCAATCATGTTATTTTATACATCTTTCTCTAAAATCGTTTCGATTTCCAGCGATTACTGGTGTATTCATTTACGACAACATGTGGTGGTTTTTCGGATGTTGAAATAGCGTCAAGAACATTTAATACTTCGCTGCCGCATATTGGTGGATCATTCATTTGTTGTGTTGGTAGCGAAGAATACCAACGAGGAGTTTTTAAGTGATTTATATAACGCATAAATTCCTTCGGCTGTGCTAATCCATATGAGTCAAAATAAATAATTCCGCGTGGATCCTAGCGTATGCAACCCAGTGAGTTTCAGGTCCGGTGCTGTTATCGAGATTAATGATACCGGTTTCAACACTGTTTGGTTGTGTCGGCAACTGATCTTTCATAAAGACACCTCTGAAGTTTTTTTATGGCCAATTTGTTAGTAGCATCGAGTAAATCAAAATTGGACATTGGAGTCAAAGATTCTTCAATCGAAGGTTCCTCAACTAGTAAACAGGTCCTAGTCTTAGACCTTTTCCGCTGTACCATGAATACGGGGTTCCTGGTAGTCTTAGACCTTTTCCCTTTTTTTTATACCCCTTCCCCGCTGCTTTCTTTAGTGCCATTCCTGCCGCGGTAGCAACAGCCCCTAACGCTGCCGCTTTAGCCACCGCTGGGGCTGCTGATGTAGTCATCGCTGGAATTGCAGCTAACAACGGGAATATACCGCCTGTTTTAACACGTTTTTGATAGCAGCCGCAGAGAGAGTGATCTGAACGCCTTTTTTATCCTTGAAAGCATCATTGAAGTGTTTTATTTGAAGAGTTGTCAGGGACAACTTATTCGCCCCGCCAGTCATCTGATTGTGTTTCAACGTGATTGTGATTCCACATCGCTTAGCCGATTCTGATTGCAATTTCTTGAGTTGACCGGGAGTTAACTTAACACTGATATGACTGTTTGACATTATGCAATAACAGATTGATTCTAATGGAAAAATCGAGAAAATCGTTTACGATTTCAACAAGGATTTTCAATTACATGTTTTTAAAAACCATAGATTTTCCACTGGCGCATCTACCACTCTCATTCTTCCACCAACACCTTCGAGTAGCATTGATTTGTCGCTGAGAATGACAGCAACTGCTCTATAATTAGCAATAGCACCACGAAGCACATTAGCTCTAAAGTGTATATCAACGACGGATTGTCTTTTTAAATCAAGATGTTCCAGCGAAAAGTAATAAATCGGATAGAAATTCCTAAAGTCATATTGTGATATTTGCAGACCAGTATCGACATTTTGATCGCGTGCCATAAATGACAATAACCTATGATACACGCGAGCAATATGATTTTGACCGTAATCAAGTTGTACATCTTCAGATGGTTCCTGCTGACCGTTTATTTTCAGTGAGACGTCCTTAACACCTAATTGGTCAAATACCATATGGCTGAAACGTTGATCGCCAACTCGTGTGTTATCCTGTAACGCAAGAAATATATGACCTGGCGCAGCAATGCCTTGTTTTGATGCTAGGTTCCACGTGAATAACCCGTTAATATTTGATTGTTTAACATCTGTACTTACCGTTAGCCAACTTAGTAATGATTTTCCTCCTTGGTCCATAAATGATAGTAATCGTTCTTCTGCGGTGATTGATGGAGTCAACACTGGCATCCACAATGATAGTTTTGTTAAAATGACTTTACCGGCAGCAGCATCTGGATTTTCAGCATCTGCTGTCAATCCTCCAAATTGCGTCATTGTCATTACTCTTTCGCACGAGTGCTATTTTATGCTTCGCCACGTAGATAACTTTTCGAACATTTCTACAGAATCCAAATATATGATGCAGTGAGATCGCGCAGGAAAATGATTTACGCGCTCCTCCCAACATTAATATACTTGTTTCAGCTCCTAGAATGAAATAAGGATCAGCATTTATAATCATATTCTCGACATCAACATTAGCATTACCAGCATTATTCTGTGGTCGTCTTACAACAAATTGATTTCCTGCAGCGGTATTTTTAACATCCTTTGCAAACATCATAGAAGGTCCTGCTGATCTTGTATAATCATCGGAATATCTCGCTAACCCGATTAGTGTTGTAGCCACATCAACATCGCGATCTATCGACTCAATTTCTTTTCCATCGATGAGGTATCTTGCACTCTCAAATAGCGCCATGATACCATTATTGACAAACCCGATTTGAGTACCAACTGGATACGGTGCTGGTACAGCAGGAGTATCAGCAGCTGTTACAAGTTCTCCTTCTACTTCAATAAACACTTCAGCGGGTAGAAAGTATTTACTGGTATCACGAACTTGAAGTTCAATTCTTGATCGACTTTTTGAGTCTATTGCATGATAGGCGTATTATTGATAATCGCGTACAGAATCATCCTTGCGAAATGGGGCGTCTATATAAAACGCTGGATCAGGTGACCTTTTGAACATTTTATTATATATCAATTGATCTAAATCACGATTTTCATCGTAAACGATTTTCACACTCCGTAGGATTTTCCCCGTCGTGGTTGTAAGCCATTTCCCGCTATCATATTTGCGATGTAGCTTTGATCGGGAGTCACCAGCGACGCTAGTTTTTGATCTACTGCGTTATTTATAATTTTACTAACACTCGCAGGCATCTCTGCTGTAGACGGTAGTAGTCCTCCTTTGGATTTTATCCGAAAATCACTTCGTGATTTCACTAGCACTGTTAATTTATCCTTCGCGGCTGAAAACGATTTCCCAGCAAGATCTCCAACAGCACTAATACCCTTATCACGAATAATATCAATAGCTTTCATAGATAATTGTTTTACTAGCGGCGCCACTTTTGGAGCAATGGTATCACCGAAACCATCACCATAGTACGCGCTATAAACTGGAAACTACATAGACGCTGGCTGATTTGTCATGGTTGTAGTGAATGATCATTCTTATTCAATTGTTATTTATCTAATCAGTGATTCATCGCAGATGACGAAAATGGAAAATTCGTAGAAATTTCACCTAGGGATTTTCAGTCGCTCTGATAATCCTCCACTAACTCACAAATGAAATTTCGGTATGTTGCAATATCCATGATACCGCCGGCAAATAACATCCTGCATATATCAGCTGCTTCATTGATTATTTCCGGTGAGTTATTTCCAGCTTGTTCCCCTCCGATGAGAACTTCTAATCGTGCTATAACGCAGAGAACATTACCAGGACATTGAATTGATACCCCACTTGGGGTCCCACTGGAATCTCTTAATCCCTTCCCGATACTTGTATCCAGTTTTTCAGTATCCGTGGTTTGTAAATAATCAAGAGTATCATCCAATGGTGGCGAAGGTTCTTTCAGTTTTTTAGGTGAGAAAGATATTTTCTTTGCAGGTTGCTGTCGCTTTCCTTGCAATTTATGCGTTTTTTTTTTGTTGTTTAAACTCTTCATATTGATTATACACGTTATCCACCATCTTGATATATTCAATGTATGACGCACTTCTTGTGTCAATTTGACTTGTTTTAGTTTTGATTTTGTAGAATATATCAGCCCAGTGAGTTATACTTCTAACGTATTTATGATGTTCTGGTTTCAACATTTTTTTTTCTGTTTTCATAAGTCTCAACAACAAGCGCAGGAATTTTTATTGGATCTTCATTATCAATTACTGCTAACACTTCCTCGTTAAATCTCGCGCGTAGGTCATCTACTGTTCTTTTTGATTCAGGTGTTTTAGATACAATATCACCTAATCGTTCAATTTCCATATCACCGCGGAGTTTTTGTACAGCTTGTTTTGTTTGTTCAGTTTCCGCTGCTATTTTTTCAAGTTCAACATTAAGAGATTTTCTCCTAGTCTCGGGAACATCTCCCCATATAGCACGCTCTACCCCCTTCGTTGCTGTGGTTATTGGTTTAAACAATTCTTCAGATCCCACAGCAAAATCCGTTTGTAAACTCTGTCTAGCTTGCAGTTTATTCCTAACAGAGTCGCGGTTTGGTATAAAATTTTTTATCGCGACCAGTCTCTCACTAGCCAATCGGGTCGTTAATGCTTCATTGACCATTATTTGAAGTTGCAAACAAATTTTCAATTTGAATTCCCGAAGAGATGTCATAACCCGACCTAACAGACAAAAACATTTTCAGTTAATTTGAAATGAAAAATTATTGAAACTATAAATTGCAAATTGTATTTTTGACTGTTTGTTAGTGATCTCAGTCGGGTCAAATGGTGGATTTCCCGTAGCCTTTTTCGATTGATAATTGTTGGATTGATTTTATTTTTCATAAACAGAAATTTTATATTTTATTCACTGTGAAATATTTTTTATAAACAGAAATTTTATTTTTTATTCACTGTTTTTATGCAATTTTCCTGTTTTTCATTGATTTTCATTGTTTTTTTTTTTTTACTTTTTTGGTGGTTTTTAGTCGGGCCAAAAGGTCGATTTAGCATGGAAATTCTCGTAAGGAAAAGCTGTTAGGATTCATTTTTGATGATTTTTAACTAAAATATCGATAATTTCAACAAAAAAATGCTAAAAAATGAAGAAAAAAAAACAACTAAAAATCACCAATAATTTCAGTTGGGTAAAGTAGTCGATTTTGCATAGAAATTATCGTAGGGAAAAGCTATTAGTATTCATTTTGATTATTGTTGGATTGATTTTATTTTTTTTTATTCATTATGAAATATTTTTCATAAACAGAAATTTTATTTTTTATTCACCATGAAATATTTTTTATAAACAAATTTTATTTTTTATTCACTGTTTTTGATGCATTTTTGCCTGTTTTTCATTGTTTTTTTTTTACTGTTTTGGTGGTTTTCAGTCGTGTCAAATGGTCGATTTTGAATGGACATTCTCGTAGGGAAAAGCTGTTAGGATTCATTTTTGATGATTTTTAACTAAAAAATCGATACTTTCAATCAAAAAATGCTAAAAAATTAAAAAAAACAACTAAAAATCACCAATACTTTCAGTCAGGTAAAGTTGTCGATTTTGCATGGAAATTCTCGTAGACAATTTCGATTTGACTGTTTGTCAAATCGTTAGTTGTTTTTGTCATTTTCTTGAATTAACGCTCGTATGTTTCTAATTTTAGAATTAACATCCTTTTTCAATTCATAATTTCTACCCAATTCTTTTCGTATTCCTTCCACGGTAGTAAATAACGGGACAAACACACTTACATCACTACAAAATGCAAGAGAGTCCCGAATAGAATTCTGAATTTTTTTGATTAACGCATATTTCTTTGGTAGCACATACTTGTTAGTCATAATACCGTATTCTATATCCTAAAAGTCAGACATAATTTGATCAGGATTTAAATTGTCAGATAGTTTAATATCCTGACTTTTCAATTTTTAAATTTCAGCTATAATGTTATTCATATTTTCAGAATTCATATATGAAAATACATATTTCTAATACAAAAACTATTTTTCTCAAAGATGAATGACTCAGACATAAATGAATTGAATTTTTTGTCCGGTCTTTTTTGAAATCGCAGATCACTAGATTCCCTCTGCAACGAATTGAACAGAAGGTGAACAAATATCGAAATACCTACCGGCTTCATTTATGGATGAAAATATTTTTTCCTCGTTTTTTGTTGTATTAAAAGATTTCACTGTTCTCGCTTTTTTCGAGTATTTTCCAGTCTTTCCTCGTTTCAAATTCTCACTTTGTGTAACAACCTGTAGATTTAATAAAGAATTGTTCTTTGGATTGGAATCCATATGATCGATAACAAAACCATCTTTGATCAATCCATGGAAACATTCATACACGAAACGATGGCCGCAATATTTTTTCTTTCCAACACTAACCATCAAATACCCTTGATTATTCACAAAACCAACTGGTTTTTTCAGTCTACGGTTTCTGACAGTACCATCACTGGATGCTTCATAGTTTGCAATCACAGGATGCTGTCTGAATTCTTGATTCATTTGTATACTAATACTATTTGTCTAATTCATTGTTTGGTCTAATAATAACATCACTGGAAAATCTTTCGATATAGTCTTGAGGTGTTCTTATGACTTTGTCCTTGACACAGTCAGGGTCAGAGTTTTTGATTCTCTTATCATAGTAACGCTTCAACTCTCTGTATCGTTTGCCACCGCAACTAAGACACAACTGCGATTTTCCTCTAACTCCAACCCCACATCGTATGCAGGGCAATGGACCAAGGCTTCCACGCCGAAAACTTTGCATATGATACCCACAAAATTCATTTCTGCATGATTTGTTACACGGAGTCGTTGATCCAATCATGAGCCATTTGCAATGATTCATAATATAAAATCCTTCTATTTATATACTTGTTTTAATTATAGTATGGAGGAATTTGTGAGATTATCGAAAATTACGCCTTGGAAAAATTACAAATTCAATCTTGATAGAGTTTCTGATACACCAAAGAATAAAATTCTTGATAGAACAATGATTCGTAAAATCAGAGATTGTTTTAATAAATTCAAGCGTGATGGAGCATCTCAATATTGGTCAACATTTCGAATGGATGGCCGTGTTGACGCTAGCAAGAATGATGAAAAATCAGCAGTGATAATCTCACATCTTGGGGAAAAAAGGTATTTTTTTAGAATTAAATTCATTATCCGTTCAGACACTGGAGATTGGATCATCAGGTATAAATACGAACCCATCTTGAAGGATAAAAAAACTATCACTGTGAATCAAGATTCCAAACCAGGAATTTTGACTGGAATTGACAAACCATACTACGAGAGATCTTATCCTATAACAGCAGTTGTTTACGGGATATATCCGTTAAATGACAAACATGACATTGAAAAACTAGCACCAATGAATTTATCGTTGGATTCAACGTTGAATTATGTAACAGAACGAATAATAGAACACTTCACAAATGCATCCCGGGGAAATAAATTGACTGATCTAAGACGAAAAAAAAATAAATGAATGGGAATTAACGGAGAAACAGCATGGGGCAACAATTCAGGATATAGTTAAATTAGAAACATCATTGAGATTTCCAATATCAGTAACGACAATAACCGGAGAAGTATTACACGAACCGAAATATCAATCAAAAAAAGGAACGCCAATCCAAATTATTGATCATAACGAACATGCGTGGTCATCTGCAATATTTCCACGAATACGAACTGTAAAATATATACCCTAAACCCTGTTTGGACCTAGAGAGTGTTTTTCCGAGCAGAAATTATTTGATGCTATTTACAATTTGAGTAAAAAAGATCCTGTGTCGATGTGGCTATTTCATACTGCTGCAGATGATGAATGTGGATTCGATCAGTTTGTAAGACCCAACGGAGAATTGTACCGTACTGAAGCGCTGCATAATCAAATGAAAAAAATAGCTAATGAGTTTTCCCCAGAGAAATCTCTGGGGGAAGACAACGAACAATTACTAACAAACTGTTTTACACTTCCCTCGGATTCAGCACATTTTGCTAGGAAGAAAAACGCGTGGAAACCAACGCGAAGTGAGTTTGTATCAGATGTCAGATTGAGCTGTCTTGAATACAGCCATGATGGATTATGGAATACAAAATATGACACTGAAACCGTTATTTCCGTTGATATGATTGCGTGTTACCCCGGGAGTTTTCTCGGGTATGGAGAATGCGCTGAGAACTTTAAACGATTTGGACACCCCACACATGAAATGGATCGTGTTGCGATTAATGGTCCGCTGCCACATTTTGATTTAACCGGATTCGCTCGTGTAGTATCATTTGAATTGGCTACAGGACTTCATCCGTGTAGTTATCTTTGGATCGGTAGACACATGTCTGAAAACACTGGATGCAAATAGTGCTATTGAGATATATGATTGATTGTGGAATGTTACAATCGTTAATTGTAAGTGAAGCGATTATATCCTATCGAGCACAGAAATCAGTCTGGTTACCACAACCTGAGATAGAAAAAATAATTAGCGAACAGCAAAAACTGTTTCAAATTTCAACGAAGAAGAAATTGTAAAATGGTCCAAACAGTTATTTGAAATCAGAAACAAGGAAGCAAAAGATCTCAGTAGAAGAATAATTGGTAAATTTACTCAGTGTGGCAAATACGGCAATACAAGATATTCTTCACGGTTGATTATAGACAACGCTGAATACGATTTTGTAATCGCGGATCTAACGAATAAGGGCATATATGTTGATCGTAAAGACGCATTTCTGTCCGATGGAACCAAATTGGGTACAGTTGTTACCTACAACGATGGATACAATCCGCAATACACACATTTGAGAGATTCTATGCTCGCTTATGTTTCTATCAATTTATTTTCGATGATAAATATATTTCCTGACACCGCAGTTAGAGTCGCAACTGATTCATTTTACATAAACAGCGAAGTGGCTGAATTCATAAATCCCTCACAAAGTGAGAGGGACGAGAGTTGGGGATCATGGAGAATTAAGCGGGAAATGCTTCATGATTATATTCAATCACCAGATGTTACGATTGAAAATAATTATTTAAAAAGCAATCAGTGTTCAGAAGTTTCTAATGCACCATCGATATCTGATCGAATCTGTAGATATAAAAGTTTATTTAAACGGCTGTGGTGGATCAGGAAAGACGACTCGTGCAATTGAATTATTCCGTAGAAACGCTAGCGTTTCCAAGTCAAACATGATTGTGCTAACACCAACTCACAGACTTGCAAGAGAGATGATACAGCGAGGGGTAAATGCCTGTACTTATCACAGTTTCTAACGATGTAAAGGAGATAAGTGGACTCCTGAGCGTATGGGCGATAAATTTATTCCTGAAATCATAATTTGGGATGAAATATGCACAGTGTCATTAGATGTATTACAAACATTTCTCGGGTGGTTGTTATTGAAAAAATAATAAAAGTCGTCATTTGCGGTGATCACGGCCAACCACCACCATTTGTCGGTGCATCCCCACATGAATGGCTAAATGGTTTTGTAGACTATTATGAAGAAATTAACACTGATTATAGATCACTTGATGAACAATTACGAGAATTCAAAGCGCTAATTAGATTACAACCGGATAAAATCGAGGGTAAATTAGCGCGTGAAATAATTTCAGAAACACCCATGAATGAGTTTTGTGAGGCGTGGACACCAAATGATTTGATAATTGCAAGTAGAAAAATAGTCAGAGACACACTTCAGATGAAGATATTTGAATTGCATAAAGAAAAATTTGCAACACTTCCAGTGCCCCTTTGTTATAGGCCATCGGATATGCGAAAACATAATATAGAAGTTGATATTCCAGGACCAAAATCCGAAGGATTTCAAAGACAGAATTTAGTGTTAAATGATATTGTGCTGGTTGATATCAGCGTCGTTGAAAACGCATTAGCTGCTAATAATTCCCCGTGGACGCTAGGTTACGCAGCATCAATACATTCTTCACAGGGATTGACTATATCAGATACAATTGTTTGGATGGTGGATAATCGCATCGAATGGTCGAATTTAGTCTATCTCGAAGTATCCAGAGTACGAAGAATAAATCTACTCCGAAGAGTTGTCCTTGAAATTCCTACGGATTTTGGCTAATTAAGAACCCGCGGTGGTAATTGAGTATCCTCGCGTATCACTTGCAGTTGTTGTCGAGTAAATCCTCGTTGAGGGGCACTTGAATCCAGTCTATAGATTGCTGGTCTACCCGTAGATCGTGTTATACTAGATATCTTGTGTGCAGTAACACTCCAAATAGGATCAGTAGCCCTTTTTCTGCCACCTTCAAGCTCTCCTGGTTCGTATAAATACCTAACAGTGATATTACTACCAAGAATTGGTTGGGAAACGCTAGCGTTTCTAGAAAAATCCTCTTGTGAGAGTTTTAGTATAGACTTCTTTTTAATCGTGTTGATAGGTTTCATGTTGATTGTTCTAGTAATCTCATTATTCAGTGCGGTAATCACAGCTGGTAATCTTTTAACCCATTCATGAGATCTTTTTTCTTGGATGAATTCTTTTGCGTATTGATATCCGAATAACCGCTCAGCAATCGTCCGATTAAACCGTTCAACAATTGCCTGATCACGATGTAGCGCAGTATGTCCTCGTCTGATGGTGACATTATGATGCTTCATTGTTGATAACACTGCACCCTGAAATTCCTTGCCAGGATCAACTTGTAATAGATTTGGCCAGTGCATAGGACCTTTCAAATGCAGAAGCGACTTCAGTTGATGATTTTGTTTTTAGCGGCTCTGCTTGTTTGTATCGACTCGCAACATCAATTATGGTTAGAGCGTATTTGTAACCACCATCATGTGGCAGAAATAGTATATCAGCTTGATGAACTTCATTAGGAACGGTCACATCAAAATGCGAGTAGTGAATTTGTTTAGGCGGTTTTAGATAAATTTGCCATATAGCCTGTTTGGATAACCAATTAGCCGCAGTGGTTTTTTTTTCTCACTTTTGCAGCGCTAGCGAGTTTATTGATTGCTGCCTTGCCTCTCCAGTATCCACTAGGAGAAAGCGAAATCAAAATTCGAAGAATTTCAAATCGATGATGATATTATTGAATTTATTACTGATATTAACGATGCTCCGAGCATTGATGATATCGATGGAAGTATTAACAATTTAGTCGTATATGATGATATCATGTTAGATAATCAAAACAATCCTGCTAGGATATTTTCCAGAGGCAGGCATAAAAACATTGATGTGATATATGTCACTGAACGATACACACAAATACCAAAAGTGATCAGAGATAACTGCAATTTATTGTGTGTATTTAATGGAGTTGACACACATACTCTTAGAAATATTTGGCAAACTTGGTGCTGCTGTGATATGGATCATAATCGATTTAGAAATTTCTTTAGTCACGCTCAGTCAATCCCACACGGATTTGTGACGATAAATTTATCAGCCTCGAGGACACGATATCGTATCGGACTTGATAAAATATTTGGTTGAAATCATATCAGAAACGGGGGGGGTGAGTGTCCGTCGTTTTTTTTACCCAATGGAGGCATTTCGAGGAAGCCTCATCGACGCCTGGATTCACCCCCTGCAAGATCGTGTTCCAGACAAAATCACTAAGGCTCCATTTGCCAAATCGCGACTTTCTTTTTTTTTTTGGTTAAAACACGAGATTTCGTAGGAAGGCTCTATTTGTTGTTTTGAAGGGTTTATCGATTTTTTGTTTGAAAAGTTGTCCGGCTCGCTCCCTCTGCTACTATTTTACATAGACATGAAACACAGCAACGCAGTGGCCGAATTCACTCATTCTGACGAGAGTTGGGGATCATGCAGAATTAAGCGGGAAATACTGCATGATTATTCCAAATCAGCAAATGTTACGATTGAAGATAAATATTTGAAAAATTATCAGATATCGGAACAATCTAATGCACCGCAGATATCTGATCCAATATGTAGATACAAAACCGTTTACTTAAACGGCTGTGGCGCGTCAGGAAAGACGACTCGCGCAATTGAGTTATTTCGTGGGAAATCAAACATGATCGTGCCAACACCGACCCACAGATTTGCCAGAGAGATTAAACAACAAGGAATTAATGCAAGCATTATCATAGTTTCTTTCGATGGAAAGGCGATGAATGGACTCCTGATCGAATGGGTGAGAAATTTATTCCTGAAGTCGTAATTTGGGATGAGATATGCACGGTGTCGTTAGATATATTACAAAAGTTTTTCGAGTGGTTATTGTTATCGAATACAAAGTAATAATGTGTGGTGATCATGGCCAACCACCACCATTTGTTGATTTATCCTCACATAAATGGCTGAAGAATTTTGTAGACTATTATGAATAAATTCATACTGATCATAGAGCACTTGATGAACAATTACGCGAGTTCAAAAAACTAATCAGATTACAACCGGATATAATTTAATGTGAAATAGCGCGTGAAATAATTTCGGAAACCCCATAAAATGATTTCTGGGAGGTGTGGAGACCAAACGATTTGATAGTAGCTAGTAGCAATATAGTCAGAGACAAACTTCAGATGAAGTTATTTGAATTACATAAAGAAACATTTGCAACACTTCCAAAACCGCTCTGTTATAGACCCAAGGATACACGGCGACGAAATATCGAAGTTGATATTCCTGGGCAAAGTGAAAAACAGAATTTAGTGTTAAATGATATTCTCTTAGTTGATATCAATGTCTTCGAAGATGCATTGCGCGCTGATAAATCCCCATGGACGCTAGGTTACGCAGCAACAATACATTCTTCACAGGGATTAACTATATCAGATACGATTGTTTGGATTATAGATAATCACATCGAATGGTCGAATTTAGTTTATCTCGCAGTATCCAGAGTACGAAGAATAAATCAGCTTCGAAGAGTTGTTTTAGATGCTAATGACAGTACAATCAATGATATTGTCAGCGATGATATAATCAGAAAAAAACTATGTGGTTATAAACAACAGGATAAAAAAATAACAGAGAATTTGATATTGATGCTGAATTAATAACCACGTTGAAACAACAACAGAAAAATCACTGCGCGAGTTGCAATTGTGTAATGAGTTGGCGTTGGTCGGATAAAGATCCTCGCCAATTTACGGTAGACAGAAAAAAACAATAGTATTGGTCATACCATAGATAATGTGACGCTGACTTGTCTTGAATGCAACAGACGAAAAGGCGCTAGTTAAGACAACGCGGTGGTAATTGAGTATCCTCGGGTTTCACTTGTAGTTGTTCACGAGTAAATCCTCGCTGAGGAGCAGTTGAATCCAATCTATAGATAGCATGTCTACCCGTAGATCGTGTTATACTAGATAATGTATGCATAGTAACACTCCAAATAAGATCAGTAGCCCTTTTTTACCACCTTCGAGCTCTCCTGATTCATATAAATATCTTACCGTGACATTGCTGAGTATTGGTTGTTTTGAAAAATCATTTTGCGGTTTTACAGGTATATACTACTTTTTAATCGCATTGTTAGGTTTCATGTTGATTGTTCGAGTAATCTCATTATCCAGCGTGGTAATCACGCCTGTTAATCTTTTAACCCATTCACGACATCTTTTATCCTGAATAAATTCCTTTGCGTATTGATATCCAAATAACCGCTCAGCAAGTGTCCGATTAAATCGTTCAACAATTGCCTGATCGCGATGCAATGCAGTATGTCCTCATCTGATGGTGACATTATGATGCTTCATTGTTGATAACACTGCACCCTGAATACGATTGCCAGGATCAACTTGTAATAAATTTGGCCAATGCAGAGGACCTCGTCGATAAATCCTTTCAAACGCAAAAGCAACTTCAATTGATGATTTTGTTTTTAGCGGCTCTGCTTGCTTGTATCGACTCGCAACATCAACTACGGTTAGCGCATACTTGTAGAAACCATCATGTGGCAGAAATAATATATCAGCTTGATGAACTTCATTAGGAACGGTCACACCAAAATGCGAGTAATTAATTTGTTTAGGCGGTGGTAGATAAATTTGCCATATCGCCTGTTTGGATAACCAATCCGCTGCAGTGGTATTTTTCACCTTTGCGACGCTAGCGAGTTTATCAATTGCTGCTTTACCCCTCCAGTATCCTCTTGGAGAATAATAAATATATTCCATGTTGTTATTAATTACCAGCACCCATCATCAATTTACCTTTCATCGCCGATTTTACTAACCATGAAGCCAATTTTTCTTTGAAGGATTTATCAGTGATAGAATTTAACGCGTGAATTAATTTTACAGCTGCGAGATGTCTGTGTTGCAGATTACTGCTTTTATAAGCAACATTATGAGCATGACACGCCTTATCAATAGCGTTTATAGGGTTTTCACCGGGTCTGGGTTGTTTTTGATCATCGAATCGGATATCGAGTCTAGTCCCCTGTCCACAATAACTATACCCTGGAAGATGTTTTTCTCCTGGGTATCTTGCCATGGTGTTCCTGGCAATTTTACTAACTTGGCTGCAATATCACCTCCTCGTTTTTTTTATATCATCTGCAGATTTCATAGAAACAAATCTAAATTTTTTTGGACTACATTGTACACACTTACCAGAAAGTACTGATCTGTTATTTTTAGTTGTAATCGTCGTCAAGTCATCTGTGTCAGTGCGTTTTTTACATTTCACACAATATAGATCCATAATATATTTATAATAACATGAATGTAATTGATTTTTCGGCAACAAAAACAGAGAATCAGTTAAACATCATGCAGCACTACCAAATTATATTCGTGTGATTATAATCGGACTATCTCGAAGTGGCAAGACACAACTGCTACTTAACTTAATAACGAGATGGATGAAATGTGATAAGCTGTATTTAATAGCCCCGAGTGTAGATGATCAGCGATGCTACGAAGTGTTAAAGGATTACAACGAAAAGAAAGCAAAAATCACCTGCGAGGGTATTATTGAATTTATAACCGATATCGAAGAAGCACCGAGCATTGATGATATTGATGGAAGTATTAACAATTTGGTCGTATATGATGATGTGATGTTCGACAATCAAAATAATCCTTTTAAGATATTTTCCAGAGGCAGACATAAAAACACCGAAGTGATATATGTCACTCAGCGATACACTCAAATACAAAAAGTGATCAGAGATAACAGTAATATTCTTGCTGTATTCAACGGAGTTGATACACATACACTACGAAATCTTTGGCAAATTTGGTGCGGTGGTGATATGGATTATAATTTCTTTTGAAATTTCTTTAGTCACGCTCAGTCAATCCCACATGGATTTGTAACGATAAATTTGCATGACCTGAGATCAAGATATCGTATCGTACTTGATCAAATATTCGGTTGAAAAAGATCTTTAACCCATAGCAGCAGAGGGGGTGCGACAACGACGCTGGGTCCGTTTTTTTATTCTGTTTTGCCAGATGGACGCTTCTATTAAGCATTTACGAGGAAGCCTTGGTTTGCCAACTAGACGCTTCTAAAAAGTTGTCCGATTCGCCCCCTCTACTGCTATGGGTGTTTAGAAATAAGAGCATACCGAAGGCATGTTGGAGAAATTAACACATGGGTGAAAAAGAAACATAGTGAAGCTGCTTTTATGCTAAACAGTTATCAGCTCTTACATTAGCATTCATATTCGTTGGAAAAAAATTCCAAGCATGTTTGTTACTTTGTAAGTGTATTTGCAATCTCTTTGAGTGAAACTCTTTAACACATGTTTGCTTGGGTCAAATACTGAAAACCATGGTGATCAGTGGATATCCCCGAAAAAGTATGGGTTCATGGTAGTCTTTGTGTAAATTCTGTCAGAATGCATGTGGAGATAATTAAGTGACTTTTTCCCCCGTCATTTTCACCAAACTCTCTCTACCCCCACTATGTTCCATATAGAAAAGAAAAGTAGTTATTTGTTCTGTACTTGTGTGTGTGCATATGCATGTTATATGTAAAATATGAAAAGAATAATCTTAATGCAATTTTACTTTTTCTTTTTCAGCAAGATGCCAGGCAACAGTTTACATTGAGCACTTTCGGATTTCTGAAGGATGGTTGGTTAAATGTCAACATAACTGAGTTTTCGGTTGTTTCTCAGCCACTTTCTAACTATGCGGAAAATACGGTAAGTAAATATCTACGCAGTATTTGATGCTTTCATTCAAAATAAAAGTCAAGCGTTTGGAATTATTAGGAGTCATGAAAGGAAGACCTAAATGCTGTATACCGCAGTTGGAAATCTTAATTTGTTTGACTAATGGTGTGCATTGTAAAGACTTGATTCTCATTCATTCAGTGGATCAGCTGATGTGGCTATTTAATTAGCACTAAAATGTGTTCGCTGATGACCTTGACCCTGCCTTGATATCTGTTTCTTCGGTTGACTGTTTTTGGCTAGTCTGCATACAGGTCAATACCGGTCATGTTGACAAATATCTTGTCATCATAACATAACATTGATGGATGGTCATACAAACATGAGGTTCTCGCTAAAAGACTTTATGATCTCAGGTTGGGCTTAAATGTCAAAAGTGCGAATCTGTCTGTTATTGCCATGAATATAGCAGCCATCTTGACAGTCTTGTTATCACAAAGCTTCAGAACGGAAAGTCATATTGGCATTTATTTTCAACCAGAAATCTTATTACAGGTAAAGAATGTGAAAGTTGGTTTTTAAACATTCAGCAGTTAACAGAAAGAAATGATCATTTAATATTTTATGGAATTTTGTTTTGGCCATCCCCCCATCACATGATTCATTCCAGTGTGCCTTGTGAAATGTTATGTGCTTAGGCTCATATAAACCATAACAAGATCAGAGTGAAGACCGCATGCTATATAAAATTTAGCTCATAATTTATTTCCCTAGAAAAACAAGGTAAACATAAGAAAAAGAAATTAGGGTTTTGCAAATCAAATCCAAAAATAATCCAAGAATAATCCTGGAATTAAAAAATAGAAGTCCTAGTAATAAAATGCTCTGATAAATCCGATTTTGAGTCCCTATGAAATCCAATTTTTTTATGGTGATGATGTATGGTGTGGTCAGTGTAGTACTAATCGGGGAACAGTTCTTTGTTGAATCACAAAAAATAATATTCCAATGTGTAAATTCTGTAAATGTTGATAACTGTCTTTCTCCAAGAATGAATTTAAAGAACAAGTATTTTCAAGGGAAAATAATCTCTTAGAATCCAAACCGTTTGAAGATAAATTAAAACTTAAACTCAAACTGGTCACACACAAAATATATTTTGACATCTAAAGTGTTAAGACAAGAATAACATTATTTTCTCAGTACATCAATATTGCTAACGTGCAGAATCAGAGTTTTGAAATAATTGCTTCATTTGTCATGTACTTCAAGAATGGTCTTGATTTCACTTATTCAACAATTCTGACAAAGAATTTTTTTTAAAGTTGTTTACTTTACCTCATGAATCAGGGTCAGAAACTAGGTGAGCTTTAGATATAAAGTTTCTATAATTTAGTGTTTACAAAACATTAAACTGAATTTCTGGAAAATATCTTATCTAGTAAATAAAATTACTTTTATAGTAACATGTAATAAATTTGTAAAAAAAAAAAATTAAAACCAACAAACAAACTATTAAAAAAAATAAAATATAAATTAAATCAAATATACAAAACAGATATAATTTCTTTGTGGAAAGTGCTGATTATCAGAAATAATGAAATCATAAGACAAGATTTTTTTAAAGTTGGCATGATTAAAAAAACAATTCATTATAGATCTAATGAAAATTTTGACAACATATCATACAAATAATAAAGATGTTATATGTAAATCAGGCATGCTTTGCAAGACATAGTATAGTACAGAGATAAAGTTGGACAAAACATTATGAAGTGTACATAAGTTAAACAAGCAATGTATTTTAAAAGGCAGGGCTGCAGTGATTGTAACTGAATTTAGTATTTGCATAAATTAAAGCCACAAGTTGGACTGAAAATAGCTCGATATACTTTAAATGTGATTAGCTGCAATTTTGAATGACTCTCAATGATTTAAACTTTTTTCTCCCTTTTTTCAGTTTGGTTTTACGTTGGACATACGTGCAAGCTCTGGTATCACAGATTACATGGTAAGAGCAGACAACAATTGCCTAATCGCGATGTAGTGCAGTATGCCCTCGTCGTAACGCGGTATTATGATTCTTCATCGTTGATAGAACCGCACCCTGAATTTCCTTGCCAACTTTTCTTTGAAGGATTTATCAGTGATTCAGTGATAGAATCCAACGCATGAATTAATTTTACATCTGCGAGATGTCTGTGTTGCAGATTACTGCTTTTATAAGCAACATCATGAGCATGACACGCCTTATCAATAGCGTTTATTGGATATTCACCCGGTCGAGAATGGTTTTGATCATCGAGTCTGATATCGAGTCTAGTCCCGGGTCCACAATAACAATATCCTAGACGATGTTTTTCTCCCGGATACTTCGCCCATGGTGTTCCTAGTAGTTTTACGAACTTGGCTGCAATATCACCTTCTCGTTTTTTTTCAAAATCCTTAGAAACAAATCTAAATTTTTTTGTAATACATAGTACGCATTTACCAGAAAGTGCTGATCTGTTATTACTAGTTGTAATCATCGTCAAGTCATCTGTGCCAGTACTTGTTTCACATTTCACACAATATAGATCCATAATATATTTATAATAACATGAATGTAATTGATTATTCAGCTACCCGACGCGATGTTACCGAAATCAATTAGAATGATTATAATCCGATCATCTTGAAGCGGCAAGACACAACTGCTACTTAATTTGATAACGAGATGGATGGAATGTAATAAACTCTATTTGGCCGCCCCGAGTGTAGACGATAAACGATGTTACAAAAAGTTAATAGATATGAACGAGAGAGCAATATTGAAAAACGGCAAGGACATTATTGAGTTTATCACATATATCGAGGACGGACCGAGCGTTGATGATATCGATGGAAGTATTAACAACTTAGTCGTATATGATGATGTGATGTTAGGCAATCAAAAGAATCCTGCTAGGATATTTTCCAGAGGCAGGGATAAAAACACCGACGTGATATATGTCACTGAACGGTACACTCAGATACCAAAAGTGATCAGAGATAACTGCAATTTGTTATATATATTCATTGGAGTTGACACACATACTCTTAGAAATATTTGGCAATCTTGGTGCTGCTGTGAAATGGATCATAATCGATTTTGAAATTTCTTTAGTCACACTCAGTCAATCCCACACGGATTTGTGACGATAAATGTATCAGATCCTAGGACGCGATATCGTGTCGGACTTGATAAAATATTCGGTTAACCCATAGCAGCAGAGGGGGTGAGTGCCAACGACGTTTTCGTCTTTTTTTGTCAAATGGACGCGTTTTGAGGAAGCCGAATCGACGCTTCTATTAAGCATTTACGAGGAAGCCTCAGTTAGCCTCAGTTAGTCGAATCGACATTTCTATTAAATATTTACGAGGAGGAAGCCTCGTCGACGCCTATAATGTTGGTCTATTCACCCTCTCTGCTGCTTACTAAGAAAACAAAATCGCACCAGATTCTTGTCCAAATACCCGCCGTCAAAGTTACCCTCAGCTTTTATTTGGTCGAAGAGTGACAACCAGAACTCTACACATTCCCTGCGCAAGAAGCTCCACCAGCTTTCAATTCTTTGATTATTTGTGCTGCGCTTGTACATGAAACTGCGATCACCACAGAATGAATCAGTTCCATGCCAGCGAAAGAGACGTTGGAATTCACAAACATGTCCATTTTCTGTGCCCCTGTCAGCTCGAACTATAAGGGGGCAACCACTGAAGCCTTTAACAGCTTCGAGATAGTATCCCCCGATAACGCGAGGGTTACTACTTGTGCAATATGCATTTAACCATATAATTTTCCGTGAAACCCATCAATACAGCCATCGATGCAAATACCATAGGGGCGCAATTTGTCATAGGAGTCCATAAGCCAGATATAATTAGGACCTTTTGATAGGTTCATACGCTTATGAAGTCGATGTGATTGGAGGTCAAGATTTTTAGGGTCTAATACTCTCATCAAAAGGCGAACGTCTTCTTTTCTTGCCCTTATACCTCTGCATTTCAGCTTATAATACATCCACCTATAACAGTGCATGGTACCGGAAAACCGCTGTTCGTGCATTATGAATTCTGCAACAGTCATCACATCAGTGGGATTTTTATACCGGTAGAAACCATGAACATGCACAATACGAATCAGCTGTCTAATGCTGAGATTATATCCATGTCTTTCCTCCAGAATGCGCACAATCTCTTTATACTTTAAACCCAAGTCAAAATAAACTTTTATCAGAGCCAAACGGTCCTTATCCATTCTTACAATTGCAGCAGTACTAAAAACCTAAGTATCAGTGAAACGCGTTATTTCAAAACCAATCCGAAATATTTGGAAATAACGACAAAATATTTCGAAATAACGAAATACTATTAGGAAATAACGAAATATTATTTCGTTTAAACAAAATACTATTTCAAAATAATGAAATGCTATTTCGAAATAGCGAAATACTATTTCGAAAGAACGAAATACTATTTCGAAAAAACGAAATACTCTTTCTAAATAACGAAATACTATTTCGAAATAACGAAATACTATTTTGAAATAACGAAATACTATTTTGTTTAAACGAAATACTATTTCGAAACAACGAAATACTATTTCGAAATAAAGAAGTACTATTTCGAAATAACGAAATACTATTTCGAAATAACGAAATAAAAATATTTTCATCATGTCACTTAAGGGGCTGCGTATCAAACACACTAAACGCACGAGAAAATATTGCATGACTTGAAAAATTACTTATAGTTCAGACAGAAAACAAGTACGCTCCTGCAAGTCGTAGGAAGTTTCGTAGTCAAATGAGTAATACGTGTACTTAATGCATTCAGAGACGCTTGTAAACAACTCAAGGATGAAATGTATTTTTTGTTTCTTTCCTTAGTTTCATATTAATCCGAGACTTTTCTAGGAATTGAATTTTGTAGAACTATTCTACAATAGTGAAACGCGTTGGCCACTCTGTTGGCATACGTAACTGGTGTCAAAGGTGTGATTAAATATCATTATGATTTCATTGTGAATGTCACAATTAAAGTATGACATATAAAACAGTTTAGTAACAAAATGTCACATGTTTTAAAATATTTTTGTCAATAGCGGCGAAAGTTGTTGAACGCCAGAGCTGTATTACGATGACGATTGTTATTATTTGATGTGAACATATAATGTTTTGAGTATGTGAAGCTTTTATATCATGTATTCCATCTGTGTACATTTTCATCGGCTTGAATATTCTTGAATATACTTTCTTTTCTGTGGCAGCAAAAATTCTTTAATACTGACATATATCATCCCCTTGTTAAACATGCTACGCATTACATTTTTCTTCAATGGTAGGGTAACCAGATTCCTCCGCACTTGATATGCCCGTACAAATATTTTCGGAAGAGGAGAAGCGTACATGAATTGGTTCTTTCGTTAAAAGTTTCCAATTTAATTAAACATGACAATGTTAAATTTGTCAATTATATTCCGAATTCTAAAGGGTTTATTGTGTTCATGTGGCGCATATAGGCTGACAGACAAACACAAATGTATGTATGTATGTATGTATGTATGTATGTATGTATGTATGTATGTATGTATGTATGTATGTATGTATGTATGTATGTATGTATGTATGTATGTATGTATGTATGTATGTATGTATGTATGTATGTAGTGCGTGTGTGTGTGTATGTGTGTGTGTGTGTGTGCATGGATGTATGGATGTATGTGTATCTCTAATCATATATGTATATAACTATTTATGCGTGTATTTAATTAGGTGTTAAATTGTTTACGTGGAATCTGCATCCAATCGGAACAATTGATATTAAAGTTACTACATGATTACGTCTTGTACCATTCATTAATGAGGACTCAGTTTAAACTGTTATTTCAAGCTCGGTTAAGTTTATACAAACCAGTAGCCGGTGTACGTATCAACCGCTTCGGTGGCCTAGTGGTTAGAGCGTATGCCTCGGAAGCATGCGGTATTAACAGCTTCTTCGCTTGGCGCTCAGCATTATAACGTTAGTGTTAGGGCTGGTCGGCCTGGTGTCAGGATAATGTAATTGAGTGAGACATCATGCTACATGTATGAGGCATGATGCCCCAGCGCTAGACATCACTATTCATTGCAATGCATCCGACATCATAATGATATGACTGAAACTGTTTTGAAGCTACATTACAAATCCTAATCACACACAGTGAATGAATGAATGTTAAATTAAAGTGAACCGGCCACGAAGGGTCATTATTCACTGTTTAATCATTCAAAAGAAAGTTATTTAATTTTTCCCGTGGGGTAAGGAATGGTGCCACATCCCCCAGTAACTCTATGGACACACACACACATACTGGGTATGTATCTTGTATATTACAATATGTTTTCGGCGCAAGAAGCTTCTAAAACCACTGAATAAGTTTGCAAGAAATGCGTCTTCTTGCAAAAGCAATGAATACATTCGCGAAATCATTCTTTAAGCTCAACTTCGCTAATGCTTAATGAGTTAACACTTTCACTTACAACGTTAACTTAATAGTGTTTGAAATGCTTGATGACATTTACTGACGCTCAGCCGCCCAAAGAAACGGCAATTATGTGATATGAACACGTTTTCCACATACGTAGAAAGCTGTTGATTATTTAAATTCGAAAATGGATTGCGTTTATCAAGCAATATGTTGATAAAGCCGATGCTACAACAAACAACATGTGGACGAAAAGATAGCCCAATGACTTCAATTGTATAATTATAACTAATATTAAGTTCGGTGAGAAAAAATGATGATTTGACAAGTGGTATATTTACTTTGGTGTAATGGATAGGGATTATTTTCACAGATTTGAATCTCATATATTAACGCTTCAAGAATCTAGATGGTATTGTATTTATCCTATATGGATACAGAGGCGAGCAGTTTATAATAACAATATTGTTTCAATTATCAGTTGTATATTGTTACTTCACTACCACTGTCATTACAAACATACGTTTTTATGATATTTTTGTATATGTAGTACCAGAAACAATAGTTGCTGAAAATGAAAATCACTTTAAAGGATTCGACGTTTTTTATTTTATGTTACAAATAAGACATATCATTTCATCTAGCTGATAGATTCTGACCCCAGTGAGGAGGATGCAGATTTCATTGTAGTAAATCTGGCCACCAACAATGCTAGCATTGTTATCATTCTGTTGTTCTACTTGTCAACGAATATCTGATTCACGAAGTCTTAAATGATTGTCAGAAATCTCGAATATAATTTTAAATTACCAGACGGCAAGAAATAAATCAACTGTTTGAACCACCCTGACGTACCAATACAAACATAAGAGATTTTGGAATCATTGCATAATGACCTGCAAACTCCCAGTTGCTGACTGCACCATCAGGAATATAACATTCATGAATAGTTTGTACAGGACAGTAGACTACACCGTTGAAGAGATTCTCCGTTCATGCCGTTGTAACAACATTGATTCAACCAGAAAGAGAGACTGCTGCTTCATGACATACATGTTCGTAAAACAGTCTTTGGACGATATATATTGTTTAAATTTTATTCATTGTCAGGATTACCACCACTAATGGTGCAAGGCACAGAAAACGTACAATCACCCATACCTTAAATATTATTCAGTTTTACTAACATTGTAATGCCACTGTGTCAGTAAAAGTAATAAGTGTGTGTTTGCAACTGATCATCGACGGCATCACGTTATTAACAGAAGAAATGAAAAAATCAGGAAAGATGCGATACAAACAGTGTGTGGGATCGTATAAGGTATGTGCGTGACCGAAGCAGCCGCAACCGTTGGTGGATGTTGCATCAAAGAGGACTTTGGCAACTAGTGCAGGTACATAATTCTGGACCGATATGGAGATAAATAAATAACAACCGGTGTGATTGGTGACGGTTGCGATAGTGATATCGTGTCCATTCAGCGCATCTCACAGCGACACAAAATAGCCACAGTACGATTAATAAGTTATATTCAATAGCCATCGAAAATATAATAGCATGGATGCGATCGACATCGTCTGGTCAAAATGAAAATCCACCGGTGACCCCCAGCACAGATACAGAACAGGGACAAGCCAAAACAGGAACTGAATTTACAAGAGGTTAATATCTAGAATCTGGTATCCCGTTTGCCAGTTCCGTATCGTTGCAGGAATGGAAACCGGTTTCAAACCTCGTCTATTTTGCAAGTGATTATCAATACAACTCTAATAATAGCGGTTTTGTTGTTTATTGATTAAGGTCACAACCTTTTGCACGGTATTATTATGTTTTTTCATAGGGATCTGCTAGGACCATTAATTGATCAAACTACGCGAGTTGTCATTCATACATTGTAATGTGAGAACAAAGCCAGGAAGTGTAGAAGGTTTTATATCTACATCATTATCAATACTCCCAAACATAACAAAACTCTATTGTAACACAAGGGCGTTTCTCTATTCAAATGATGGTAGAGACAGTGTTCCATGAAGAAATAAAAGAGCACAAAAGCTAATTGTGCTGATAGAATGAATCATCAATATACATTTGACAAAGAAAAAGGGAAATATGCGATGCGCAATTGCCACAGAGATGTAGGACATTGCAAAATTGTACATATTTGTTCGCGTATTTAATTTTTCGGATTACACTTCAATACCCATGAATGGTGTACCGAAATAAATTTGGTTTGCAAAATGTTGGATATTATCAAATTGTTATTATCGTACAAAATGAGCAAATTCATGAAATGATTTTGAACAAGGTGGAAAGTGCGGTCACTTCTATCGAGTGGCTTTAGAACTAGATACAGGGGAAAAGGATAAACAATTAAAACTATACAAACAAAAAGCATATACAGTAACCATTCACATTTGGTCTACTTGTGTTTGCATGTTATACACATAGCAAAGTAAAAAATTGATGTGATCGGAATTTGAATGAAGTTATGCAAGTCTCATCATGATTTCTGATTAAGTCTCTGGATATTAAATCCATGTTTCTCGTGTAATTTCGTTATTCTGAAGGTCATTAACGACATTCATATTATTAATAGTCTTCCCGCCATTCTTGGTTCATAATTTTCAATTAAAACCGATGCTTGTGTCACATACATAGTGTTTAGCCATCTATTTGATTAAACGTTTTTCTCATTTCTAAACAATTCTTATTTTCGTCAATACCATCAGATTGATCAAGACTCCAAAGGGAAGCCGTGTTTGAAATTGGGTCTCCTCGCACCTTAACGAAATCGATCCCGGCAGTTATTGTACTACCCCCACCATCACCATCAGAAATTTGTCGTGCAACATTCTGACAACCTAACATTGATTAACACGTTCTGTCTTTTCAATACAAAACGTTTATGTGTTGTATTTAATTGCTGATCTTTGTCTCTTTAAATCACGAAAATGAAATGTTCAAAGAAATGGCCATTCATTTGACATGAACGTATGTCCAAACGTACATTTTTTCATTCTGGAGTTATTGTTATGTTGGGGGTTGGGGGGCGGGGGGGGGGGGTAGCGGGGGTGTCACGTCAAGTAATCACTGACAGGAGAAACGTACGAGCCAAAAAAAATGTACATGATGAAAATATTGACTTAATCTCTAGCTGTATGAAGTTTCTCCTAAGCAGCTATTTCCATAAAAGTTTTCACTGTAGCGAAATTAAAGTATGTTTGTTCAATTTAAGCTTGAATACTTTTGTAAATACACAAAAATTAACACAGTTAAGACAAACAGGTATTAATCAAAGGAGACAAAAAAAATTGTTGTGTAACTAGTACTACTGTGCAAATAATATAGATGAGATTTGCTCTCAGTATATTTAAAATGAGAACTTTCTATCATTTCCTGCCGGCTAGCCTTAACGTAAGCTGTCTCGCAGCATTTGTTTTCTTTTTTGCATAATCTGCTAATTGTAGCCTCTTAAAATGAACTTTAGCTCTTATCGTTGGTTTTTCATCTTTCATTTTATTCGCCATCAATATTAAAATAAATTCCATATTTACTACCGTTAACTTTATTTGAGACAAATCTTTCTAAAACATTTCCAAACGATATGTTGTTTTGTCTAATGTAAATTCAAGAAGCAAAAGATGACTCGGCATGTACCAAATAGTCTTACTTAAATGTAATAAGCACAACAAATAATTTATTATTCTCTGTGATAATGTTACCATAAATAGTAGATTTTCCAACATCTACAAGTACTTCCATGGTATTCATTGATCAACTGTTCTTTGCAATCAATTGTTCTTTGCGTTTCACTTGTACGTTGACGAACTTTCACTAAATGCGTTCTCTCGACAACACAGGCAAACCACGACTGTTCTCTTGTAAAGATCCTTGATTATGTCAGCCACTGTTTATACCCACATTTGATGGTTAATTCTGAATGTCTCTTAGCTTTATTTAAAATCTTCTCCTAGAGCGATAGTGACGCACATAGTGTATAATTTCTGACCACCGCCATTCAGGGTAACGATCAAAAAAACGTTTGTTACTTTCCTCTTGTGAATTTCGCGACACAAACTTTATACAGACACCGATTGAGATTTTGTTCTGGTAAGTCCCTGCCAAACTTCCTTGTAGATCTTATCATCCAATTCGTTTGTTAATCCTTGAATATTTTTTTTTCATGGGGTTTAAATGTCTAAATGTCGTCCACGGTTTGACTCGAAGAGAAGCTAGTTTCTTAAACGACATGGTATGTCACTTCCATGACTAGGGTCCCACTAAAGGTAGGCAGTTACAATTCGGAGACAGTTGTGTATGTTCCAGGTAAGCGGAATCTTTTTGTTCCCACTGGTAAAGTGACACAATGCAACTGAAGGACTTGACTTTATCCCCTATGCCCAAGTAGACAAATCCGGCTCTGCCTAATTCGTTTGGGGTAGGTCCTTGCGGATAGTTTGGACCTTTTCATTTAAATGTTTGTAATCGACTTTCAAAGTAACAGTAAGATTTGTCTTTCACAAGTTAATTTCGATGATGGTACGGTGAAATTCCCAGGAGTTTACTATGGGTTGCATGACATTCGTAGGGTGGTAGGCGCATGGTATCACGCTGAGATGGACATCCAGTTAAGAGTCCATGATAACGTGTGACATCGCTTTCGTATCAAGAGTGCTTGAGAGGATACTGTGCAGTTAGGGCACGTATGTACTCCAGCGACTAAGATGTCTCATTCCTTTTGTCACTTTTACTTTGGTGTTGACCATGATGTCTAAAAAACAACTGTGTTTCTTATTTAATTATTGAAATATAAAATACTAGAACCCTTTTTAGAAGAAAAAAAAACTTACCCTTATTCGGAGGCAGCGAAAACAAATCCTGCTCTTACCACAGTTGCCAAACCTAAAATTTGATCCTTCCTTCCCAAGACCAAATTATGAGACAGAGCAAATGAGTTTTGAAGTTTAGATGATCTATATAAACAGCAATCGTCCGGTCCCCTATGTTCCAGTTATGTTTGTGGTAATAACTTATGATACTTCACATGATCCGGAGTGGAAGGTTACAAACAGTACACATGTTATATGAATTTAGCTTTTGACACTTGCACAGACTCTTCGCTTTAAAAGTACCACGAGACAAATATCTATCCAACTGATTTCACCATTTTACACAAGACGCGCAAACTGTCCGCTTTAATGGAAATTTGAATTTATTTTATTTGTGGATATCCCACAGACCCTTCCTAACATACAGAGCTGGCTAGGAACGCTAGGATAATCTCCTAAATTTTTTCGATATTTCAAAGAGTCTATGTGTATTGTCAATGTTCCACCCTTGAATAGTGATCAGGTGTGTTCCAATAAAAAAAGGAACAAATCATAAAAAGTCAGTTTGATCTGAGGTTTCATTCTGCGTATACTTTTTTCAAACTGTTTGTACATGGCAGATTACTTCCGCATACAATATCAAAGTGAGAGGCATATATATATATATATATATATATATATATATATATATATATATATATATATATATATATTGCCTTTCTTAAAATCGGTTTTATTGATTAATCATCGTTAATCTTTAATTATCTTTGATGCATTTCTTTTTTATTAGAAGGTTTACTGCTTTCTATTGGTGTAACGGTATTTATTTTGTTCAGTCTGTTGCTGAAAGTATCTATAGCGAAGCTCTTCATTTTTTTTTCACGCCCACAAAAAGCTACCAAGTTTGTCTTGAAAGAGGCTTGAAACTGTAAGTTACGCGGACGTGAAGGAAAACGTCTCTTCGTTATTACAGTTAGGTGACGTTGTGATCATTCCAATCATGCTTGTCGTATATCTTTGTATTTTAGAGGTCATATTTTGTTTCTGTAAATTCTCGCATCAATAGACAGACAGCTTAGGTCTTTATCATTGTGGTTCACTGAACTTACTTCTTTAATTCTTACAAACCCCAGGTTCACAAATTCGAAAAGAAAAAAAAAGAAAGAAAACATAGCAATCAGTACTACACCAATCCTGACTATACGATGTGATTGTGTGTGTCAAAATGTCTAAGTGAGATAAAAATAAACTGACAGTTTCAAAACGCGAACTAGTACTGTGACCGTTCAGTAGCTGATGTGGTAAGAAGAAATGGTACGAGTACTGTGATCATTCAGTAGTTGATGTGGTAAGAAGATATTGTACAATACAACGGAGCGATTTAAGTTCACATTCTAGTCTGCACTGCAATGGGAACAACACAAGAGCGTATTTATTATTGTGTCACACTGCATCACTCATAAATAATTTCATTGGCTAGACTTATTTTTTCACCGCGTTCACTTAGAATTGACTTCAGTAGCTCTTCACCTAGCATCGATAAATGTTTTGTTTCACCGCAAGGCTATTTATTTTTTTTTTAAAAGTAAAGCTAAAGCATGAACAGTCGTATCGTGGGCGATCCCACGGAAATTATGTCAATTTTATAGTCATATACATCACATCATATTTTGATATTTTACAATGGTAGACTTTTCCTATGGATTTGATTTGATAAGTGGAATGTGTGTTTCCATGAAACTTTCTTAGGGAAAATATACCATACAAAACAAGCGTAATTGTCGTGATAATTTTTGAAGTAGGAATAACAAAGTCTCTCTCTCTCTCTCTCTCTCTCTCTCTCTCTCTCTCTCTCTCTCTCTCTCTCTCTCTCTCTCTCTCTCTCTCTCTCTCTCTCTCTCTCTCGTAATACGTTTGATTGAAATCCTAATGGTATATGTTCCTGTTTGAAGAAAGCTCTCCAAAATTGTAATCAATACGCGCCATACTTTCCGTTTGTCATGGAAACATATAACCGACCTCATATCTCTCAGCTTAGACTGTCGATAAAACAAGGCGCTGTTTTGGTGCTGTTTTTTTTTTCCCTTTGCTCTTTGATTTGTGAAAACTTGGCAACATTGTTTGCAGCGTGTGCTGAGAAACACGGGACATCACTTAAATTTGAGATATGTTAAGCAGCCAGTCGACACAAACTATCACACTATCTATTCATGAAATTGATGAATAAATAAAAACAATGAACATATGTGACATAGAATGTATTTTTTTAAAAGTATCTTTGTCCTATAATACGCAAAAATAACAGAACCAAAAATGGTGTCCTACGTATGTTGTTTTCTTTACCATTCTTTCTTTCTCCCTCCAATATAATGTTAAATATGTCTGCCAATCTCTCAAAACATTCATGGCTAAATTACTGTCCGTTCTACTGTCAGCCAGTAACACTTTTTTGCATGTGCGTGCGTGTGTGGGTCTTACCTTTTGCTTACACAGATATTGTTTTTACACAATATTTTTTTACTAACAAATAGCAAGCATTGACGTAAACCATTTAACTTAAGCGTGTAGATCGCTAGCACAAACCTCTCCCAACACATTTTAAAAATTGATGTGACATGGATTGCCATTGTCGCTTGCTGTCTGCTTTCTACAAATTTTAAATTGACTAAGGTTTGCATACTAATTGAACTCTTTACATTTCACATTTGATAATAATTTAGATGGACCGAACGAATTTCTTTTGGCGTGAATCAGGGATCTTCGTTTTGGTTTTGTGGCACAAACATACAAAACTGTAGTTCGCACAACCTTTTTTATATAATTTGCTATATGTATATGATTCATTTTTTGAAAATTTGTACCTTTCCTTCCCACTCGTTACGAAGAAATTTATTAAAAAACGATCATATCTCCCGGTCTGTCTTGAATACAACAACGCGCTTCCCTCTCCCTCACAAATAGAGGAAATGACTTCATTTGAGACACTGTACACACCGGCATTGTCGATAATGAATTATGGAGAATTCGACCTGGAAAAGGGATCCTATATAATAATCGTGAGGTGTCGCCACATGGTTGTTAAAGCTTTATTTATTGTTGTCTTTCTTCAACATAATAACTTATAAAATTTATTAAATTTGTAACTTTTCAACTTTTCCATTTGATCAACTCAGCTTCTGTACTGAACCAAAAAAAAAGTGATATCTGTCACTTTTGCTCTGTTCTTCAAATCATTCGATACATTTTAATTGGAGAAAATAATGAGCAGGTGTAAGCATGATGTTATGTCTGCAGTTTTATATATGAAAGGGCTCCAACCTAATAATGAATGATATTTAACTCGATACAAAAAACAGCATTTACGCCAACTCAGTAAATGCGGTCGTTACTGAGTTTAACATCGTTTAGTATATTTCTTTATATTTGTTAGTGTTTGTAATTTTATTATTTCTCAATAAAATAAACTATTTCAAGTTGAACGAAAAGTTTGAAAAATATTTGACTACTCAATTTCCGATGCAAAATAATCAGATTTACGTTATTTTATTATATATAACAACATAACGATAACGCGTACTAACGGGAATTTTTATAACCTTAAATACATATTTGAACCGCTGAATGTACTTGGCATATAAAGAAAAAACCACCTTTAACAAAAAATCTAAATGTCACTCTTAAATCTTGTCTAGAAAAAACTGAATAATATTTCATATGGTCCAAATCAGCTTAAACGTTTGGAGAATAAGCCAGATATATGGGCCGAATCAGTCAGCAATTTGTACTGAATCAGCCTTATCCGAGTTTGAGGGTAATTACCACCTTAATGAATAATGTTAGTATAATATTTGTAGCAATCAATAAAGTTCGTAGCAACATTTGTTTAAATTGGCTAGTTCTCCATATACCATTGATAATGCAATCAAGCGTCATATGGGATGGCTGTGCTTGAATGTTTAATTATGTCGACTGTCAGTGACAACAGTGCTGTCGATGATGTTTCTGAAGTAGAATATTCCATTAACATCCAACCATACATGATAGATTCTGGGGTCAAAGATGAGCAGGATTCGTCAGATTCTGACAATGGCGCTGTTCTCGGGTCTTTTAAGAAACATTCAAGATCGAAATGTGTCTGGCACAGCCTGGTGTGTTGAGTAAGCAAAACGCATTCTCTCTTTAATTTGATCGCCCATAAAGATCTCCTTTTGAGTCCTTTAGAAATGTGCAAACAAAAAACTAATATTCTGTCCGGAACTTCTATTATTCATAAATCTTTTTTTTTCTATTTTATTTGTTGTAAGGTAGGGGGGTAACACCAGACAGAAAGCTTGCCACTAGCTTCTCTTGGGTCGATGGTTGTTTTTGGGGTTTTTCCCGAGTATTTCCGCCACCATTAATACTGGCCGCCATGTATAGCCTATAATGTACTGAAAAATGCGTTAAACTCTGCAACAACAACAACAATATATTTTCTTTGTAGGGATAGCCTGCTGTCTTCGAATTAGTCCCAGTGGTGTATATGGTGATTTGATCCTTAAAAGTGGATACTCTTAAGATGTTTTTCCCAGAATTTTTTATTTTCGTTTTTTTTTTCATTTTTAATTTTGAACGAAGTACCGTGTACTAAATTTATTTACGGGAAGAAAAAAAACTTATTGTTTTAATGCTTGTATTTTGTCCGTGTCGTTCGTCGCATTGTCTATTTATTTCATATTGAGTTCGACTGTGCTCGAGTGGGGTTACATACATTTTTTCCAAACTCGAGTTTGGTCGTCTCATATTTATTTATTTATTTATTTATTTATTTATTTATTTATTTATTTATTTATTTATTTATTTATGTATTTATTTATTTATTTAATTATTTATTTATTTATTTAGTCTTTTCAAAGATTTTCTTAAATTATTTAAGGTACCCTTTCATATGGGTTCCCTGTGCAGTACGGGAGCTGCCAAGAAGAAGTATAACGTCTTCTATATGTTCCTTATTTTGTTATTTTGTCCTACAAAATTAATTCACAAGGCATATTTATATGCATATTGAGAGGAACTTAACTTGTATATTTTATTCACACAATTTATAGCTGCGTATTGAATCATCTTTATTCTACTTGATACTTCGCTGCACAAACTGATTACGATTCGTATACGTTAACCATCTCAAATCACGTCACATCGTGTTTGAATAGAACGGAGCTAACAAATTTGCAGCAGGGTCTTTCCGTTTGATCTCAGAATACAGGACATCATTTGTATGCAATGTAAGTGCAAATACAACATATGCAAATAAAATAGTCGCGATAGATGATATACACAAACAATTATATACTATTATTTGTTTTCTTCTTCGCTCTGTGTGGATTGTAGATTTTAGGTTTGTTCATTCCTCTTCTTTCTGTGTTGATAGTATATTTGTGTTTTGTTTTCCATCCATTCTGTGTTGATAGTATATTTGTGGGTTTTTATTCTCCCTTCTTTGTGGATAATGTTGTCTCCTTCCCGTGTGTGGATAGTATATTTGTGTTTTTTCCTTCCCTGTGTGGTTAGTAGATTTTGTGGTTTGTGATAGTATATTTTGCCATTTGTTTTCATTTCCTTCTGTGTGGATAGTACATTTATGTTTTTTCTTTTCCTACCCTTCTGTGTGGATAGTTGATTGGGGGGTTTGATAGTATATTCTTTGGCTTGTTTTCCTTCTCTTCTGTGTGGATAATATATTGTGTGATTTATGATAGCATATTTTGTGGTTTGTTTTCCTTCCCTTCTGTGTGCATAGTTGATTTGTGGTTTTTTTTCCTTCATCTTCTGTATTGGTAGTATAGGTGTATTTAGCTTTTCCTGCCCTTAGTGAATAGCAGATTTTGGGATTTCGATAGTATATTTCGTGGTTTGTTTTCCTTCCATTCTGTTTAGATAGTATATGTGTGGTTTTTAATAGTATATGTTGTGGTTGGTTTATCCTCACCTCTGTGTTGACAGTAGATATTGAGGTTTTTGATCGTATATTTTTGGTTTGTTTTCCTTCCCTTTTGTGTAGATAGCATATGTAATTTTTGATAGCATAATTTGTGTTTTGTTTTCCCTCTCTTCTGTACTGAGAGTAGATGAGTTTTGTTTTACTGCCCTTCTGTGTACATAATAGATTGTGTGGTTTGCTATTGCTCACTTCAGTGTGGATAGTATATTGTGAGGTTTGTTTTTGATTCTCTTTTGTGTTGTTAGTATATTATGTGATTGTTTTTAGCTCACCTCTGTGTGGATAGTATATTGTGCGTTTGTTTCCCTTCCCTTATGTGTAGATTGTATAGTGTGTGTTTTGTTTTCGCTCACTCCTGTTTGGATATTATATCAATAAGCGAAGTGAGTGTAAAGGATGTTAAGGGATGTTTTTTCTTCACAACTGTTCTTTTCAGGGTCTTGGAAAGATTTACTTTATTAGCGCAACCCAAAAACAAATATGAAATCTTTATCTATGTATATTATTGTATGTATGTATGTGTTATATCACTCATAATATCGGGTGTATATCTCTACTCCCGACAGAGCTTAACCCAGTGGTGTACAACACCTGTTCATACCATTGTCGCAACATTGTTGCAACATTGTTACCAACCCTCAATCTGACCTCAGTACCATGACGTCAACACACCTCTCCACTTTCTCCTGCAGCTAGATAGTCCCAAATAGTCCCCATGTTAAATTCGCCTTGGCGCCAGACGTTCCATGGGTGATTTTTAAAACCTTGGGGTCAAACGTTCCCAAGGGGGTTCAGAAATGTATTTTCCTATTGGCGGTAGGGTATTCCCATTAACTAATTACATAAATCCATTGTGATGGTTTCCCGTTTAATAAGTTGGGGTGTGGTGCTCCCAATATTATATTAAATTATTACAGAAGATCACCCCGGGCATGTTTTTGTCGGTAATTGAAGTAGTTATAGAGAAATGCAAAGCTACGAGACCCCCCCCCCCCAGTCAGCGATGACGACAATTAAATTAATGAATACACAAAATGTTAAGTTCAAATAAAAAACAATGTAATAACATTCAATAACACTCATTTCTCATAAAAAATTCAAATTTTAAACCCTATCACTCGTCTTTCACTCCACCAAGTGAAGGCCTATTTCATCACCTAATTTCTTTCTGTCTTGTGTTCCTACTCATCTGTATTATGCTTCTCTGGACTGGTACTTCATTTCCCTCCAGACTGTTTACCGTCTGCCTCCATTCTTCTTTTTTCTTTGTCTTCAAGAGACTCGGGAAAAACTACACTTGCGTATCTCACTCGGTCTTCTACAGTTCATCTGGTCCCTATGTATGTATGTATGTATGTATGTATGTATGTATGTATGTATGTATGTATGTATGTATGTATGTATGTATGTATGTATGTTCAGCTTTCAAACATTTAAACACTTTGTTTCAATTGCTTACAATTTGAAAAATATGTTTAAAAATGCCTGCTTAATCCCTTTGGCAATGATAATGTTGCTTCCTTCTGGAACGTTTTTATACAGAGCCTATAAAAGACTCTTACATTGAAAGAATGCATAGTGTGAAACAGAAACTTGAAGATTGAAGATTAGTTGCTTTTGCATGCTGGATGGGACAGATCACCTTATGTAAATGCTGCAAAAGAACAACATAATGAATGCAGTCAGACATATAAGGTATGCCTAAAAGATAGAAACATACTGAGAGATATCAGTAATATTACACAAAGAAATGTTCATATTCCAACATGTGCTGGAAAGTGTATCAAGGAAATCATCATACATTATTCGACAATTGGCATATATGGAGACAAATGTTAGAGCAAAGATTCAAAATATTACGTTTGTGCATTCTTACATTCTTCGTCTGACTATTTAATATTTATTTTTCTGGTATTCTAATCATATAAAGATGGCAGATATCGTTTAACTGCTTGACGCAGGCTCTTCCGTTGTTGTGCAATTTTTCATGATATATATATCCTTTTTGTCTATCTACGTCTACATTCTTGTGTTTCATCATGCATTGGCTGTTCAGTTTGTATTTGTTTCTTCATCTTCTTGTTTTGGAAACGAGAATAAGAATTTTTCTTAGCTGTCTTGTTCCACTGTTAAGGTGTCTTTTGTTTGTGAAAACACCGCCAATAGGTGATCGCCAGTCAACTTGCTTACGCTATGATTGACCCTCAATAATTGAATTAAATGACCATTCCTTGGCTCATCATACCTAATTGTGCTCAAGACTAAACGAACATCATTAAATAAATGTAAACGGAAGTGAAAAAAGACGTTGTTTAAAAGCTAGCCGTCGTAGAACAGGAAGAAGAATTCCAGTTATCTCCCTTTCGACCGTAACAGATAAATAATTTAAACATTAGGCCGTTAATTTTGATAACCTGGTTCAAATTCATGTTAAATCGTCAACCGTTGTCTCAACAGTCCCAGGGATACCACTACGTATTGCATTATTCAACGCCCAATCAGTTGGATCACCGGAAAAGCGCACAGAATTAGTTAATGTTATCAACGACCAGAATATTCACGTCTTCTTCCTGACAGAAACATAGCTAACAACATCAGCCAATCCGCGGATTTAACACTCACCGCTTACTCCATCAAGTCGTTCCCCAACAACTCTCGCAGAGGTAGAATTGCTGTCATCACAAAGAATTCCATGCTAACATGCCCAAAGTACAACACAACCTTCAAGTTCTGCCACATATCGTTTGAACTAGTCGAAACAACACCAACACTGGAACAAGGATCAGGCCATTTTTTTTGTCTCCACCACCCTCCTCCAAGTAGAAAAAAATAAGCTAAGAAACTCTCCTCTTTTAGAGCAGTTTCCAAATCTTCTGGAGTATGGGAATTAGATAGGTGGCAATCTAATTATTTTTGGAGATTTCACTATCCTGGAAACCAATACACGTCAAAACTCCTGGATTCCATTCATGTTATCAACCTTAAATAGTCAGTTAACAAACCCATCCATAAACTTGGTCACATTTTAGACTGGTTTCTTAATAGACCTGATGATAATATTCTGGAATCCACCATTGTATCACACAAACTTGCATCAGATCACCTCTGCATTATTTGCCATTTCGACGTATCAGTCCCTAACCCTTCACCTTTATGTGCTACTAAGAGAAACTTCCGTATGATAAATATAACCAAATTAATGTATGAAAACCTAACAACTTACTTAAATCCTACAGCAGAACAACTCGATAACTTCCTGCGTTCATTGCTTGAAAAGCATGCCCCAGCTACCAAATGCAGAGTATCACTAAAACAGTGTTATCTTTGGTATAGCAGTGTTAGAGACCAGTTTGGCACTGCTAAAAAGCAGAGAGGCTTTGGCTTTCTACCAGACTCAACATTCATTAACAAATCTATGACGCGGTTAAGGAGAACGTCACAAACATAGACCATTTAGCCAAATTATCCCACTACAGTACTAAGATCACGGAGAGTTCTAGCTGCAAAGAGCTCTTCAAGATAACTAACAAACTAATGTCAAGGAACAAATGTACACCACTCCCAACTACCTTCTCTCTAGTAGAAATTCCTGACCTATTTGCAAATTTCTTCCATGACAAAATACAAACCATTGGAGATTCGCTTGACAACACAATTTCAGTTGCCTCATCGTCACCATACATTTATGATTTAGAATTTTAGCTACAACCGTTAGCAGCATTTGAATCTATCTCAGTCTATGGATTTAGGACGGACAATCGTGATGAAGAGTGCGCCAAAGTCTTGTGAACTTAATTCAGTTTCAACATCCCTGCTGCTTGAGTGCTTAGACCCAAAGTTACATTCACTAACTGATGTTAATAATACCTCTCTCTCATCGGGGAATTCCCATCATTTTTCAAAACTGCCGTCGTAAAGCCTTTCCTGAAGAAACCATCACTTGACCATAACGATTTAAAGAACTAGCGGCCAGTTTCTAATTTTTCATTCATATGCAAAATCTTAAACACTTGTATCTCATTTGAATTCAAAAGGTCTTTTAAGCAAAGTACAGTCTGCATATAACCCTTGCCACAGTACTTAAACTACTCTTCTGAAAGCATTTAATGACACTCTCTCTGCTTTGTATAGTGGAAAGATAACAGTCCTCAATATCATTGATTTGTCTGCAGCATTTGAAACAATTGACTATGATATATTACTTCACCGTCTCCAGAATATATTTTGCATTCAGAATACAGCCTTACAGTGGTTGAAGTCCTAATTAGTGAACAGGACACAAATTGTATCTGCAAATGGAATACAGTCCAGCCCAGTTGATTTATGTTGAGGTGTTCCACAGGGGTCTGTTATTTGACCTGTTCTCTTTATTCTATACACTCAGCCGCTGTCATGTGTCATAGATCATTACCCAGTCTCTCACCAATTGAACGCTGATGACACTCAAATATACAAGTCTAGCCACCCAACTGAAGATGATGCTACTGTCCATGGAATAGAGAGGGGCATTTCGGATTTGGAATCATGGATGACATGTAACAAGCTGCAGATGAATGATGATAAAACTGAGGCCATTTTGATCACAACACAAATATTTTCTCATTCACATCCTTTACCTCAGACAATAAATATCAGCAACACCAACATTAAATTTACACAGTCAGTACGAAACTTTAGGTGTTACTCTAGACAGTACTCTCACATGGCACCAACATGTCATGAACATATGCAAGGCTGCATATCTTGAGCTGAGACGCATCAGTTCCATTCGCAAATATGTTTCAGTTGATGCAACCAAAACACTTGTTTAGTTCATTAGCACTTTCAAGCCTGGACTATTGTAACTCAATTCTGTCTGATTTGTCACAATATCTACTCCAGAAACTTCAAAACGTTCAAAACGCAGCTGCTCAAATAATCTATGAAGTACCTCGATCAGAGCACACCTCACCACTGCTCTGTACTCTACACTGGCTATACATTCGATCCAGAATCAAACACAAAATTTGTTCTCTGTGCTACATTTCACTGACAGACTCCAGTCCAACATACCTATGCGACCTCACCCATGTGTATACAACAGCACGATACTTACGCTTCTCTTCTGACAATCGTATACTCATTGTTCCCACTATGAAAACAAAGTCATATGGACAACGTTGTTTTGCATACAAGGGCCCGGCGATGTGGAACAATGAATTTCCATTGAAATTAGACACAGAGACACCGTGGTCTCTTTTAAGAGTGCTCGTAAAAACTCACTTTCTACGACTGCAGGAACAAACTTAGAGACCTAATAATGTTTTGTATCTTATATCTTTTCAGCATGTTTTTATGTTTTCCAATTTCATTGTTTTTGTTTTCTGTTTTTCTGTTGTGTAGACATACCATAATATATGTTGAAAAACGCTTATAACTTCTAATGATTAGGCGATATACACTGTCCTCATTATTAATACATGTGTGTGTGTGTGTTTTTGTTTGTGTTTGTATGTAACTACTTCAGCATACGTTGAGGATGAAAACAACTGAAATTTCTTCAGTCGATTATGTGACTATTTAAAAGAACAGCAAATTAATGTATTTTTTTCATTCAACATGCATTTCGAAAGGTAGACAGTTGATTAATATGTGTGTCACATTTTTTCTGAATATATTCTGCCATTTCATTTTTGTCTTAGTGCAAAATAAATAAAGCTGAAAAATCGAAAATAAAGTGGGTCATAAGGAAATATTTTTCGATTTCATGAGAAATACTTCCTGATCATTGCCACATAGTTACATACATACAAATGGAACAGAAAGACACAACTATTATGGAATTGTATCAGCCATTAATATGTGTCCCTGGCTCAATGGTAATTTCACTTTCTTCTGTACTTTTGCGAATGCTTCAGATGAATAGTATACTAAGTTCTAAAGAAAACAAATATAGGGATGGGAAAATTTAAAAAGACACATACGAATAGAAAACACATAAATAAAATGAATGCACACACCCACACACCCACACCCACACCCACACACACACACACACACACACACACACACATATATATATATATATATCTTGGCTTGTAAAGTGTTCTTAAAGAGCACTTTGATACACTACTACTATTGGTGTATGAAATCGTGATTCGCCTTTATTGTAATAATACGGATACGTAAACGTTCTTGAAACTGTGCTGCAGATTCTATGCATAGGGGTAAATGAAGAACGTTCACTCATTAATCATTAGTTATGTATGAAAATAACAATTAAAAATGTAAAATATCCCCATTTCGTAAATGCATTTAATATGACTCACAATTTAATTGCATTACTTTCTGATTTCCGTTCCTCCTTTCCTCCTTTCCTCATGCACAAAGGACAAAATACACACAGAAATCAAGATTGAGAGACAACTATAATTTGGACTGGATGAAGACCTTGAACTGAACTTACACCAAGCAACCTACAAGAATATGGTTGGTCGTAACGTTATGTATACTTTCGGTTTGACTTGAGTGTTTATATAATCAATGGATTATAGTTGCATTAGGCTTTCAACACTTTACGGTAAATGGCTTGGTCTTTTGGCACAAATATGGTAAATGGCTTGGTCTTTTGACACACATATGGTAAATGGCTTGGTTATTTGGCACACATACTATATAGAGTGCTTTATTGTTGTTACTTAAAAGTATTAAGTCGATTAGTATTAATCAAATATGAAGAGGCCCCTCCCCCAACTATATACCTCTCGAACGATCGATCGACAAGTGTAAAAATATACGGACGAGACTCTATGAAAAGACGAGGTCAGAGAATGAGTTAGGGGAGAAAAAGAAGTAATTAATGTCGAGCCACTCGAGTGGCGAACCTTTTCTACTGGGATAATTGAAATATTATTATACTGTATGTACCACCACAACGGTTTTTCACATGTCACTCGCATTTTGGTGTACATTTGAAGGTACATTTTGAAATTATGCAGTACAATGATACATATTAAAAACTATGTCTTCATTTTACTATGAAATAGAATCCGATCTGTGCGGAGGTAGCTTAAGTCTAGCGGCTACATAAAATACAATTATATTTGACTTAGAACGCACATTGCAAATATTATTAATGTCGAAATCAAATGTCTATCAGTCCTGCGACACTTAATAATTTATGATGTCTGTATTTAAATGGCATATAAAAGAGCTAGATATTTTAGCAATATATAAGATAATAAAAACACACCATTGCCAATGAGTCTAAACTATCGACTGCTTTTGTACACCACCTGTTAACGATCATTAGTACATATGTCCATATTCCAATATACACACTATTATGAATATTTTACGCAGTAAAACGAAACTTTGTTTTCTAATGAAGATTGCAACTATTTGTGGAATTTACTAGATCAAAAGCGTTCCGTCAAATAAAGAAGAAGTTAAACTATGTGGATCTCTACAAATGTTTATGCAAAGATTCAAAATTAGAATTTGTGGCAGGAGGTGGTCAAGCTTTACCAGATTTTGCGTAGGTACTTAGTGGATGGCCTCTTCTCTTGGCATAGAAAGCAACTATATTTTCTAAACGAAAGAGACATCTAACTCACCATTTTTTTAGAATAACGTCCGCTGTTTGCTCGACTACAGATGATGGTCTCCGATTAATGGATTTGTTGCCTGGTTACAACATCATTCGTTTATACTTTATAAACCAAACTGAAATATTATTATTTGACTCATCTCATGTTAGATGTTTGTTGGTACCAGTCTTGTGACAGATTAATTATTCTTTTTATTCTCTCTTCGGTCATTAAAGTTTGCATTCTACTACTTTAACGAAACTGTGATTTACAGAGACTAAAGGTCGATATGGAACGATGTAATGCCAGGGAGAAGTCTGATAAGATAAACAATGTCATTCTCGTCAGACATGAGGACCTCAGATTTCGTGACAAACGCTGAGATGTGCCATATGTTTAGGACCATGAAGGTCTCAGATTACGGACGCGTTAGTCATGAAATGTCTCAAATTTCTTTTAAAATTAGCACTAATGTAGTATTTTACTTTTTGGTACGATAAATACTGATTTTGCTATAATAAAACTGTTGAATACCTCAGTTAAATCACCTGTAAATACAGTCTGATATTTCGAATATTAATATTTGCTTTGCGTGACCTCATCTGCAATATTATTACATTTTACGGCACGCATAAATTTTAAAATAATTATCCTATAGGTATATTTGCATTTAAAAATCATAGTAGCCTTGTTATAAATGTTAATTCACTTTGTATCATTTCAATCTTCGAGTAGGTATAACTCGGGAATGATGTGCAATGAAAACTACATCGTTAATCCTTTCGCGTTATATTTGTTAACCAAAGAATACACATGAGACGTGTATAATCGGATTCTTTTATTGATCAGCAGTGCTATGGTTTTGTTATTTTATGCAAAAATTGAGCGACAGCTGTTACCTGAGACCGACGGGTCGCCTCAAATTAATAAGTCAACTTGTACATCAAATATAATTTGTTCTGCGATATATCAGATATAAAGCAATATTCATCTTTAATAAAGCCAAACAAAGCCATTTTGGTCAATTAATGTGCATGAACGCCTATCAGGTTGTCCCCATTGACATCCAATCAGATACCATATACCTGGATTCTTGATAGGTTTTCAACAGCAGTGTATCACATGGATTGTCAATCATGTCGAAGAAATGGAAACTGAATGCGTTTGTGTAGTATCGAACAACGATCGTTCGATTGAGAATCCAATGCTAAATCACTATTGATATCGCAGATGCAAAAAAGAGCAGTGACAGTTTAGAATAAGTTTAAATATCATCTGTTAATTTTTGTAAAATATTTGCGGCCTTATAAATGTAATATATCTTTAAAGCTCCTGGTGTTACAAATGCAATGGTAAACTATTTCAAATAAGCACGGAATAATTATATATATATATATATATATATATATATATATATATATATATACGTATGTATGTATGTATGTATGTATTGGAACTGACAAACCACTACGAAAATGTATACAAAAATCCATAGTATTAGACATAAGTCATAACACGTTGCATTTAGAATCACGACTACGATTGGGAAAGTAACAGAAGTGATTGGGATATTTGTCTATAAAATCCACGCCAGCGCACAGATTATGCATTGTGTCAGAAATCACTGCAAAATGAAACTCGTAGTAACTGTTGTTCTTCTTGGTCTGCTTGGTGAGTATTTTAAAGAAATTACTTGCTTGTTTGATTATGATAAATGTCTCACAATGTACATTTTATAGCTTAGGAGATGCAGCGATCTATCCCAGCATTATCAATACGTTTCTAAATATGCGTTCGAGCTGTGTCTACAAGCATAATAGTCCATTGTGTCACTTATCTAATCTATATATTTAAAAACATGCAACCAAAGTTACTAAAATCGTTAAATTTCCATAGTCTTTCCAAGGACGTCATTTCAATTCTTTTTTTGGAGGGGGGGGGGGCGGGAAAAATCTTGATTAGGGGGAAATTGATTCAGGATGGGCAATGTATATAGGCTACAGTAATTTTATAGCACATGGCCCACCATCTCCCCCGAAAAAAAAATTATCCCATGAATGTTTTGTACCTTAATAAATGTATATACCGTATACTGTTCAGATTCTGATGTGAAGCCAGATTATTGCAAGTAGAGAGAATATTGGGTTAGATATGAGGAAAGTTAATTTATCAAAACGGTATTATACCAGTTACTCTGCCAACTGTAGATATCAGGTATCAAGCCGAATTGTACGAGGAGCAAAGTTATGAGTTTTCTTTTATATGAAAGATTTTTGTACTCCTTTAAGCAACACAAGCTGTCCGTTCAGATCTAGTTCATATGTATGAGATACTCTCCTTACGGAGGGCGTCAGAACAAGAAAAAGTCAATGACAAGTCTCTAGCGATGTCATACTCCTGGTTGTGTCATCCTACTAAACGTTTGTTTATCGTTGTACTAAAGAGAGATGTCAAATGTGCCAAATTACAATATTTTCCAGCCTAATTCCACTTTTCAATACCGCCATTCTTAAAGAACAATAATATAAGAATGGCTTAACATATATTTGTTATCTCTTTAAATGCATAATCAGTTATGTCATTTACAGCCCTTACATTGGCACAGGATCAATGTACCAACAACGCAGATTGCGCAGCACACTGCCATCCGCATACGGGCAATTGTAATAATGGAGTTTGCCATTGCAATCACCATAGTAATTATATTTATAAATCCCTTTCATTTATGACAACAACATCTTCGAGCCTGAAGGTTCATAGAAATATAGTTTGTTTGTTGTTTTTTAAATGCAGGTAGAACTATGTTTATATTCATTTGTTACTGCATACATCAGTTATATTAACTGATATATTTAAGATATTATACAAATACGTGTCTAAACGAATAATAAAATACAAATTATTGATATAACTAAAGATGAACACGCAGAACGTTAGCATTGGTTTTAAATTGTTGAAGCACTTAAATACGTTTTCTTCAGCTCGACAAGAACCTTGTGAAGGACACACATGCACATGTCCAGATGGAACCCAAGGACATTGTGACCATAATGGCGTCTGTCACTGTCACAGTTAAATATTTATTGTAACTTAGGTAAATACAAGTAATGCGTTTGCCTAGCTGGATGGAATGGCTAAGAATCTTGACATTATTTCAATTTACTGTCTGCTATGAAACGTGTCTGACATATTTGTGTTAACTGTTTATATTCATTATCATCAACGTGTGCATACGAGTAACACTAACATTGAAACTGGAAGTAAACGTCGATATTATATTAGGAGCAAAAACTATCTTCACTGCAGTTTTCATATTCTATATTAACTTGATTAATTAGAAATACAGCTTCGAGCATTCAGAATCACTTGTCATTTTCTAGTTACACTTTTAGTTTGAGTATAAGCACATGCCATTTTGTCTGACACTCTTCTTAAACATTTCATACAACACAATGCAATAAAAGGTGGTTATAAAACAAATATCGCAATGAGATTATAATTGTAAAACTTTAACAAACTAAACCCATAACGTCTAATATACTTCATTATCTTCATATTTATGTCCGTTTGTATCTGTGTATCCATATATACCTAGCGACGGATATATCGCAGACTAGAGTACCGAGAAACAGTCAACGAACTGATGTACGCCTACAATAGCATCGGACTCTTTCTTAGCATGTAAGGTCAGATGCACTATTTTATTATATTGTCAATGAATTCAAAAGATACCGAAGAAATGGCTTATTCAAAAGCATCTCCTTTCTTTACTAATTAACCGTTATCTCGTCTCATACGTTTACAAGGTCATTTAGGCCTACGTACCTCTTATTCATCCAGCTTAGCAGCATCAACTGTCTTGCAACCGTGCTCAAAGCGTGATAAATAAAATTTACTAGCGATAATATTCGATTGATAATGATGATCAATTAATAACCTATTTTCTATACCAGATGATTCTACTTTTAGAAATACTTGAAAGACAACATGGAAGTGAGAATTATAAGCTGAATACAAAATGGACAGACAAGCCGATAAAATACCTCACTGAGCTCGTGAACTATTACCTAAAACGTTGACAAAATATTAGTTGAGAACCTGACTAATACGTTGGCTGAAAATGTTGTTGAAGAATTACTATCTAACTAAAACGTTACCCGATATCAACCAGTGCATGAAGCTGATATAATTGCTGTTAGGCATATCAAGTCAAGGAAAAAGTAGGTATAAGCATACAAAGTTAACTAATCACAGGTAAATGTTGTAATACATTGCTTACAGTTTAGTAGTTTCTTCTACGAATTCATTGTTTATTTAAATAGTAATTATATATATATATATATATATATATATATATATATATATATATATATATATATATATATATATATATATATATATTTCCTTTTACAGCGCCTGAAGAGAAAATAGTCTAACTAAACGAGTCCCAATCTATAACAACAACAACATCAACAAATAATAATAATAATAATAATAATAATAATAATAATAATAATAATTATTATTATTATTATTATTATTATTATTATTATTATTATTCTTGTTATTAGTTTTATTATTAATGAAAGTAGTAATAGTATTGAGTTTTCATTAATATAATGCTTTTATTCACATTATCATAATTATCCAATCAATACACTGTAGGAAGGACAGGTGTCATAAGAAGGAGATGTCTTGGAATTAGCTGATAGCATATTTTAAAAGTCAGCGACAAACATAAAGAGCTTTCAGACTAAATCATTGGCTTAATTGTAGCATATGTTACATTACCTAATGGTTTATACATTGCTTATTCAATCAATGTATCAGCCATTGTCTCTAGCAATACTTTAATCACCTTTCCCGGTAAAACTTGACTCACTCTTTTAGTTAAATATCCGATACTATCATGTCAAGTTATATTCAGATCATTATTTTAAATGGATACTTCCGTGATGTCTAGGACTTATTACTAGATGTAGGGTGAATTAGTCTCAGTATTAGACAAAGATAGGAATCAAAATGGATCATTACGTTAGATATTAGTCAATCGAACATTAATTTATCACGCGTCTCTTAAGGTTCTTCTAACCTAATTCTATCAACTAAAGCATATTAGTGTTGTGTGTATTGGTATTAGACCGATAAATCATCATCCGTACCTGTGATAATATTGACTGGTGGTTTATTCATTAAAACTTGCAAAAGTCTGCAATAAATTTTGGTCGTACCTATTGGTGTACATTTTATACACTTGCCGATACTTCTCAATCGAGGGAGCTACCATCGGCTGTAGCGTTATTTTGGCAAAATGTTCATGATATTTCCTTTGGTGACTTGTAAATCCATGTCGAATATCAAGACTTTCTGTCCAGTCGCAAATTTAAATTTGGCGCTAGATATGGATGTTTCATAGATGTTACCAATTATGTGCCTAAAGTACACGCAGGTTTGTTCCGGAAAGATTTGCATGCAGCAAAATCGCACATAACATATTTTAATGAACAGTCGATATCAGACCTACTTATCACCCATCAGTATCAACACAGATTGGGGGTGGGGGACTTATCGGACTAAATTGGTGTTTATGTTACCTATACCACTTAGCATCAGCAGCGCTTTTTTCTTTTTTATTTTAGTACAGTGGAAAGCATGACGACACAAACGAGAGAAATTATGACTGCCCGAAACCATCCGAATACATATATTGCACTAAATTGAATTGCTCTTGAATAAAAACGTTCATACACATTTATAGTCATGTTATTATATTTCGGACCGCTGCATAACTTTTCTATATTTAAAATCATTAACGCCATTTACTAAAAATATAATATGGTGTAAATATGGAAGTTACTGGCATGTCCAATAACGAAAAACAGACGTCTTCTGCATTTTTTAGTTCCGAATGTCTAATGCAAGAGTCTGGCCACTATGTGCGTCTCTTGATAGTCACCCTTGATCACTGTAAATAGCATTCAACAATGTTAGCCGAATGCAAACAAAATATTCCAGCTTATCCACAATGAGATGATTTTGGAGCATATATAACATGGTTACGTGCCATATAATTCGGAACAAAGTGTGTGTGTGTGTGTGTGTGTGTGTGTGTGTGTCTGTGTGTGTGTGTTAGAATAAAGAACACAAGAAAACCCAAACGTTGCTTAATTTTACAAGAATAATAATATAAAGCCGTTTAATATAACAACAATTGATTTTTAATTTACTTAACGTGATGGCCAATATTTAGTCTGTCCAAAAATGCAATTTAATTATCTCTAATACATATGCAAAATTATTTATGTCCATAAATTTAGAATAATCTGTTCAAGTTTCAGATATAATGGCTTTATGTATAATTCGATATTCGTCCTCAAACGATAAAATCATAGTTTTAAAAAAATCTTAATTCCCTGTAAATAGAAAAATATACCCAACCTTATATTCATTTGAGACAACCATTAAATTTAAACCTATTGTACAACCTCGCGTTCATTGGAAACCATAGCGATTGTCAAATAGTGTCTCGTGTATATAATCCCAATGACATAACCCTTCATTCAATATATTCGAATGAATCTACGCTGAAGTACTAATAGTTGTAATGTCCCTATATTTGTCAAATTCGTCTTTTCAAGCTTATTATGAATAGGTACTATAATATTTTTTTACATGAATCTTGGGTTTTGCCACTCTAGAAAATGGCACACAAACTATTAGAAGAAAAAAGAAAAACAAATCAGTAAAATTACCAATTGGTAAAATTACCAAACTGGTCAAAAAATGCCATTAGCTCGTAAACCGCTGGACAGCTATTTACTTTATTAATCTCTCTCCAATAATTCAATAACCTGTTGAGTTTTATTTAGAGACATTGATTGATTTGATGTGCTTCTTCTTCGCAATCATCTTAGATTTACTATGCCAAAGCCCATTCATAACATTCATTAAGTTTTATTCCGAAGATGTTCTTGTCGATGTGTACTAAACTCAATTTGAGCTTCGTAACAAATTACGCGATATTTTACCTTTACTTTTTGTTTTGATGACAATGTGTAGCTATATTCTTGACAACTACATGAAGCACACATTACAAATGTTTATTATAAACAATGATAGCAATATAATTTGACGCATTTGGTTAATCTACCCTGCCCGCGTTTGATGCTCGGCTACGCGCCCCTTCATATATGTAATATAAACATGAAAAAATTAATTCATCATGAATTATTTGTTGTATTCATCAATTCTGTCATCGTCGTATAACTGTCCTATTCCCAAACCTAGTCATATGACTTTACATTTGTGAAGCATATGGTCCGTTGATTACTCAATTAGAAAGGACAAATATCAATATCCAGTTACATGTTTTTGTTCAAGAACATCATTAACATTTTTAGTCCTAACAGAAATGTTCATGAAACAAGTATATAAAAAGCTATTTTCTCATGTCTCAAGATAGATTTGTCCAGTGATTGCATTTAATTAATTTAATCATCATGAAACACTTGTGAAGACATACTTTTTAATATGTAAGTGGAACACATTTGGTCCCGTTCAAAATGGTCATTTAATCTTTTGTGTGTTTTGTGTGTTTTTTGTATTTTTAACGAAACTTTAATCACTCTTTGGTCATATAGGCTCATGTGGCAGTTAATAATGTCGCAATTTATAGTGATGTCTATATAGTGGCGTCATGCTTCAGTCAAATTATCCTGTCACCAGACCAACCAGTTTTAACACAAAACCTCTTAATGCGGCGCGCCAAGCGAGGTCGCGGTTAGTACTATTAGGAATTGATTTTTTAGTAAAATTAATAAGATTGCTATTTTCTTTAAATTGTATTAAAGTAATGTTTTATTCTTTTATATTAACTAAGTTCTAAAGTGTGTTAAGATTAATTTCATTTATTTCCAAAGCACAACTATAACGTTGATGTGCAAAGCATAAGTTGGCAACGTAAATCACTAGCTATACGAATGTACATTATTGTGTGGAATTAAGTTATAAAGCAAAAAATCTTACTGGGTCAGTCAGCCCCTAAGTCTTATCAGTAAAACATTGAACAAACTTCCGTGCTTACGTAAATACAGAATGGTTCTTATCTAATGATGGACAGTCGTCGCTACAAAATGGTTCTTATCTAATGATGGACAGACATGGCTGCTGGCTTAGTATGTTTAAACATGTTGCTGGTTTAGAATATTAAGGAATTATCATGTTTGGACCTAACTAATGCCAAACGAATATAGATAAACTACACATCTGAGTTGTACCTTATGTCAGATGACGTAAATTAAGCCGGTTATGACCGGGAGAAACTAATTCTTACCTGAAAAGAGCGCACATATTTTCTAGTCGATGCCTTAAACCCTGACACAAGATACGTATAAATAGACCACGCATTAAAGGATCAGGTCAGTTACTATCGACGAGGAAATAGATCTTCGCCTTATCATTTCAGATGTAGCTGGCGAATATCATTTCAGATGTAATGTAGCTATTTTATCATCGCGGCGACGCTCTTTTAAGAGAGCCTTCTCTCTTCCTTCTTCTCTCTCTCTCTCAAAGATGTAGCCGTATCTACACCGTTATGAGTGACTCTTCCTTTTGAGAGAATTATTTCATAAACGTTATGGAGAAAATTCTTAAAAAAACGACATTAGTGGACTAACATCATAAATAAGGTTTTCCGTACCAGCAAAAGTCTCATACGATTCCGTACCTGATTCCCTAGACATTCCATCTTCATGTGACATCCTTTATCTAGGAAATCATTTTTCTCATCTTCCTATCATCCTGAGTTGACATTTCAACAAATATTCTCATAAAAGTTGGTGGAGATAACATCATGAATAAAGGTGTCGCACGTATAATCATGATCCACGAGAGAGACTCGCACCAACATCTTTGCTATCATGAGACATCACGCCGCCAGCTACACTTGGTGAACTCAGGAATGACAGAACAACTCTTCTGTGATTTTCGTATTTTTTCGCCCACACGAAGAGTCAGTTCTAAGACATCAGCATCAATATCATCATACCATGGGAATAAACGAACAAGTACAAACTGATAGGCTACCAGCATTACATGCATTACATCGCCGATGAGTATTCTTCCCACAGTATCGTTTGAAACGTCCCACATGTCGAATGTACATATACCTAGTCCAGTGACGAAATCAAGCTCCTTGCAATTCAGACTGAAATACACCTATCCATGCCTTAAACAGAAATTTCCGTGGACATAACAGCAACATCTCCGCCAGACCCAGAGTTAACGACAGCCGCATTGACATTTTTCTTTCCAGTGACAGTGACTTGAACTTGTACAATTTAACTCTTTCATTATTACAGACAATACGTGTATTGTTTACTATTTCTTTCATATACAATTCATTCGTAGTAATAAAATTTCTGGACTGTGGTAATTCACACCCAGGTATTTTTTTTTTGCTCTATATTAAATTGTTCTTATAATACAAATAGTATACGGTTATTGCGTTAAATGATATTCCTAAACAACTGATCTAATTTTTGCTGTATTTCGTATGTAGTAACATAATTATTGCTTATATCTACTAAAGTAAAATTCCTCACAGTTGTAATGTTCTACCTAGTGCTTGAATGAAACAACTTACGTTTCTTGTATCCTTCGCCTAAGCTATCATAAAAACCTGTTCGTACTGAAATCTGAAACCACCCTATACATGATACGCTAACAGCACATTCGCTTCTAGCACCTTACCGTATTTACCTATCTGAGGAGAATTGTAAATTCCGCCTAGCCGTCTCAAACTTATTGACTTCAGATGTTTGGTTTTTTTGTCAGCCAAATGGTTCGACAATGTTTTAGAGGTTTTTCTCTCACAATTTTCATACCATTGTATGAATTATGTACCTTATGGTACTGTGTCTTGGCGCATTCGCCATATAGGAATGGCTCTAATGCCTACCTACAGCCAGACGAAGCATTCCTTCTATGGTTTTGCAGCATCCATTGATGTTGTCGTAAATGTATGTTGAAATGATAAAAAGTCAAAGTGTCAGAGCGATTACTCGAAACCAAGTTCACGTAATGCAATAGCTCTCACAATAGGAGCAGCTAATGGTCTATATACGGCCAGCTTCTGAGTCAAATTTGTTTGAAACGATACGGCAATACATTGTTTTTCCATCGTCACAGATAACGTTGATAATACACGTACATTTCAAAGCTACACCTGATCATACGGTACCAAACGATTAAATGATATTTTCACTTATTGTTCTTAGGTTAATTCAAAGGCGATACATACTTCATACACGCACATGTCAAGTTGATTGCAAGTGAAAATACGTCTTCATTATTAAGGCTAGAACAACATTAAATTGTCAGTTTCCTAACTCTTGATTAATATTAAAATTGTACACCCTTTTCTTTGCAACCATTCTTTCTTCAAAGCAACTGTTAATTTTTGTGGAACTAGGAAGATCAGCTCAATATCGGCTCACTAGCATTCATAACAAGAATTATTTCATTACACTTGGCTGAATCAATCTAATAACGTAGTCACCCATACATATGTTCTGCTGATGTAATGCAAATAAATATAAAAGAGAAGAAGAGACAAAAGAAGAAAAAAAAGAAAGAAAAAATTAAATAAAAAGAATTAAACTAAAATAGAAAAAGAACAATAAAGATACCAAGAACTGCATGCTATTATTTTATGTTACAATCGTCTGACAAGACTAGTTTATATGTAGGTTTTGTAGAATTTTAGATTGTAAAGCTGTTTAAGTTACGTAAACTTTTAATTTTTATATAATGTCGTACCACGTTACGTTACTGTATTTTATGAAGGTATTCAATGTTGCAAAGTTTCTTCCACTGTTTTGTGGGGAATTTTATCACGAATTTTGCATTGTACTCTTCATTGTACTTTTTGAATTTGACTGAGTATTTGCAATGTACTTTCTCATTGTATTTGTTTATATTTTACCAGGTATTTTGCATTATATTTTGCGGTTTTTACATTGTATCTTTAAAGTTTGCGAAAATGTCTCGCAATGATTTATCATTGTATTTTTGATCTTTCACCTTTTATCTTATTTTGATGAATAAAATTGATTTTTTTTCGAGCCTCGTGGTCACGGCTCAAATAAATCAGAGTGTATTATTAGGAAAAGATTTTTTAGTAAAATTAATAAGGTTGCTACTTTCTTTAAATTGTATTAAAGTAATGTTTTATTCATTTATATTAAGTAAGTTCTAAAGTGTGTTAAGATTAATTTTATTTATTTCCAAAGCACAACTATAACGTTGATGTGCAAAGCATGAGATGGCAACGTAAATTACTAGCTAAACGAATGTACATTATTGTGTGGAATTAGGTTATAAAGCAAAAAATCTTACTGGGTCAGTCAGCTCTTAAGTCTTATCAGTAAAACATAGAACAAACTTCCGTGCTGACGTAAATACAGAATGGTTCATATCTAATGATGGACAGACATGGCTGCTGGCTTAGTATGTTTAAACATGTTGCTGGTTTGGAATATTAAGGAATTATCATGTTTGGACCTAACTAATGACAAACGAATATAGATAAACTA